>JAODAL010003639.1:0-170002 GCA_025379985.1 Phyllomedusa bahiana
ATACCCACTAGGATCTTCTGTTTCTTGGTTATTTTTTAGAATATATAATAAACATAAATTTTTCAACATAAATATACACATTATACATGTTTGACACAAACATAGAATAGCTTTTAAAAACAGAGAAACGAAAAAAACCTTGATATTTTAAAAACTGGGGTAAACTTTGGAAGACCCCTGAGACCACTTCTAAAAAATTTTTCTCATCAGGTGGAATAGCTTCAAGGGGTGAGAACTTGAAATTTTAAACTGAAGGAGAAAGCGGAAAAGAGAGAGGGAGACACACACTCCTATAAAAAAATGTTGTACCCTAAACCTACCCTACGGGCGCAGAGAGCACGAGGAGAAGCATTAACCTTATATGCCAACCACTTTCCGTTTTTTTGGAAGGCAAAATTTTGGGGGGAAAAAGTGGGTCTTAAAGCCCAAAAAATAAAAGGGGGTGTGTATAATATATATATATTTTAATAATATAATATAAAATATATATATATAAATATATATAATATACACACACACACACACATACATAATATAAAACATCCCATATTTACATACATACACCCCCGGGCCCAAATTTATTAGGAACCCCTGCCCCAACGGGCCCCGTTAACAAAAAATTTTTCTAATCAGCCAATCACAGGGCGGCAACTCAGGGGCTTTTAAGGCATGTAGACATGGTCAAGACAATCTCCTGCAGTTCAAACCGGGCACATATGGGAAGAAAGGTGATTTAAAGTGCCTTTGAACGGGCAGGGGTTTGTTGGTGCCAGAAGGGCTGGTCTGATTTATTTCAGAAACTGCGATCTCCGGGGTTTTTCCCCCGCCACAAACCATCTCTAGGGTTTAAAAGAAAAATGGCCCCAAAAAGAAAAAACACCATAAAACGGCATTTCCCTTTTGGGCGGAAATGCCTTGTTGATGCCAAGGCCCAAAAAGGGAGAATGGGCAGACTGTTCGAGCTGTAGAAAGGCAACAGTGACTCAAAAGCCACCCGTTAAAAACCAAAGGGTTGGGCAAAGAGCATCTCTGAAAAGCACAGTACGGCGAACTTTGGGGGGCCAAAAAAATGGGCTACAGCAGCAGAAGACCACACCGGGGGGCCACCCTTTCAGCTTTAAAAACAGGAAAATGGGGCCCCAAATTTTTCCCAAGCTCATCGAAATTGGGGCAGTAGAAGATTGGAAAAAATTTCCTGGCTGATGATCTCGATTTTTTGCTGGGGACATTCCCGGAAAGGTAGGGTCCCGAATTTGGCGTCCAAAAACATAAAGCATGGGCCATCCTGCCCTTTTATCCCAAAGGTTTTAGGCTGGGGTTTGGGGGTGTCATGGTGTGGGGAATATTTTTTTTTGGCACTCTTTGGGGCCCCCTTTGGGTTCCAATTGAGCAAACGTTGCAAACACCTTGGGAACTATGCCACGAAGAATTTTAGGCAGTTTCCCGAAGGCACAAGGGGGTTTCCCAAACCCCTTACTAGCATGGTTACCTAAAAAAGTGGCCGTGAAAGGGTAAGTATTGTGTAAAGTGTGTATGTGTTATGTGTATTATATAATAATATATATTTATATAATATTATATATATATAAAATATATAATATATATATATATATAAAATATAAAATATATATAAATATATTATAAATATATTTCATATACAAAATACCCACACATACACACACACAAAAAGGCAGGTTTCCCTTTGGGTTTCGAACATGAAAAGGGACTGTTAAGGGTTTTTTTCTTAAGTTTGGAATTTTTATGCCAAATTTGGGAAAAGGTTATTTTTTTAAATGTAACCCCACACAGAAGGTTTTTTTTTTGCTTTGGATAGTGCAGGAAAGGGGTTTTCATTTGTTTTGGGGTTTTTTCTGCCCCTGTTAAGAATATTTCACCTCATGTTCTGCTGTGGCAAAGCTGGGAAATTGTTTTTTTCCACAGCTACTATCTGCTGTTTAACATGGAAAACAAAATTCAAAGTCCCCCGTTTGCAATAGGGGAAAAGATGTAAGTCATAACGGCAAAATCAAGACTGTATGTGTAAAATATATAAAAATATATATATAATATATATATATATATTTATATATATATTATATTATATATATATATTTTAAAATTTCATACATACAAACAAACACACACAAACACACACACATACATACAAAATACACACAAAAACCTAATAAAAATTGAAGCTCTTGTTTACTGGGGCCCCCAGCCTTTAAACCTCCCTTTAATTTGCTTTTTACTGTGAGATGTATTTTTTTTGGGGCTTTAAAAACTGGGTTTTTACACTTTTGGTTTTGGACAGGGAGTCCCACTGAAAAATGGAAAGAAAATTTTATATTTAGCCCTTGTTCACATTTGGACAATATGCCGATAGTGAAGAATTTATACTCACCCTCAGGTTCACTATCACTGTCAAATGCCCCCCCCATGCTTGGGAAAAAAGTCTGCTTTAAAGGGCCAATGTTCCCCGCTTTGGAATGACAGTAAAACCAGTAGACTTTGGCTCTTCAGCACTATCAGATCCTACAGGAAAAATTAACAAAGCACTATTACTGAAAACATACAAATTAAAAGGTGGCACTGATCTGCAAGTAGCTGCTGGATAAAGAGAAAGGTGGCCCTGAATGTTCTCGTGTAAGTTTCTCATGCAACTGATCTTTCATTATTAACATCCAGGTACCAAGGACATACAGAGGTCTAGCTGTAGACAAGTCTTATACATACATGCCAACTCTCCCGTTTTTGGCCTGGCCGGAGCTGCAGGAGCCTGGTCAGGTAAGTGGAATTTATTATTTTATTTTTATTAACTACATGGGGGGCTCTGCCTGGCTACAATGGGGGGGGGGGGGGGGGGGCAAATAGTACCTGGCTGGCTACTAAAGGGGGGCGGCCACTACCCCTGGCGACAAAAGGGGGGGACAAACCGGCACTAAAGGGGGCCATACCGGCGACTAAGGGGGCCCACCATAAACCACTACCTGGGCTACTAAAGGGGGGGGCCATACCTGGCTACTAAAGGGGGCGGGCCCCTACCGGTACAAAGGGGGCGCCCCTACCTGGTACTAAAGGGGCGGCCCCCCCCTGGCGACGACAGGGGGCGGCCACTCCCTGGCTACTAAAGGGGGCGGCCACTACCTGGCTACTAAAGGGGGCGGCCACTACCTGGCTACTAAAGGGGGCGGCCACTACCTGGCGACTAAAGGGGGCGGCCACTACTGTACTAAAAGGGGGGGGCCACTGCCTGACTACAAAAAGGGGGCGGCCAAAAACCTGACTACTAAAGGGGCGGCCACTACTGCTACTAAAAGGGGGCGGCCACTAATGACTCTAAAGGGGGCGGCCACTACCTGATACTAAAGGGGGGGCAACTAATGACTACTAAAAAGGGGGGGAACTACCTGGCTATAAAGGGGGGGGCAATACCTGGCTACTAAAGGGGGCGGGAATACCGGCTATAAAGGGGGCGGCAACAAACCCTTTTTAAAGGGGGGGGGCAAATACCTGGCTATAAAGGGGGCGGCAACTACCTGGCAACAAAGGGGGCGGCAATACCCGGTAACAAAGGGGGCGGAACTAGGGTAACAAAGGGGGCAACTACCTGGGGTAACAAAAGGGGGCGGCAACTACCTGGCTAACAAAGGGGGCAACTACCCGGCAAAAAAAGGGGGGGAACTACCTGGGCAACAAAGGGGGGATCACATAGCTACGAGGGGGGCACACAAGCAAGAGGGGGGGCATCTACATGCTACAGAGGGGGCATCAATGCTCAGAGGGGGCATCTCATACTACAGGGGGGGGGCATGTACATAGCTACAAGGGGGGGCATTACCTTGTAAAAGGGGGGCCCCTCCCTGCCTGTAAGGGCACTCCCTGGTTATGGGGGGGGCTACACCTGGCTAAAGGGCATCTACCGGGCTTTCTTAAAAAGCCTTATGTAGTTGGGTGGAGTGGGTGGGGCTTTTTAAGGGGCGTGGACACAAAAAGATGGGCTTCCCCATGAAAATTTTGTCAGGCGCCTACCCACGCCGCCCTCTTTAATCTCCTGCTTTGTTCCGATTTTCAAATAGTTGGCAACTATGGTTTTATACACATTTTAGAACAATCCCATTGAATTAGTCGGCGCCAACATAGAGACGCCTTTGTTATTTTTTTTTTTAGGGTGTGCATGTCTTGTAACTAATCTGTCATTAGCATATTACTCAGTATTAGTACTAAGTATACTTGTTTTACAACATACATGCCACATATTCGATGTGGAGAGTATAGTTAAACTACTGATGCCTCTTATTCTCTGTAAGCAGCACTAGAACATTTCAGCTGTATGGTTGTTTACCATTATTGAACATTGTTCCAATTCAAATTACCCTTAAGGGACCCAGCCTGTTTTGGCTATCCATGACACAGCCCTATTTTTGAAATCTGACATAGTGTCCATTTTATGTGAGAATAACTTTGACACTTTTATCACTTATCATGTGATTCAGAGATTGTTTTCACTCGTGACACATTGATGCTTTAAAAGTTTTAGTTTTAAAAAAATAAAGAAATTTTTATCCATTAACAATCTTGTTTGTTGTGGGAAAATATCCTCTAAATTTCATGAAATATTTGGAAAAAAATTTGCGATTTTGAGGTATCCGGTTGAAAAATTTGCTGCGTGCAATGAGACAGTTAATTATTCACGCACAAAATAGTTTATAGAACTAGGCATCTACCATATGTCTCCACTATAGGTTGGCACCATTTTTTAAATGTCTTTGTTTAACACTTTTTTTTACGACATAGAGGGCTTCGAAATTTAGTTAGTAATTATCTCCAGAAATGCGAGCACGCGCTCTCTGGCTGCATTAGACTCATATTTTTTTAGGGAATCACTCCTAGTTCTGACGTGGCTTTGAGGGAGCCTGCATGTAGAGATTACACCATGAAGTGACGCCATCTAAGAAACTAGAACCCTCGTCTCGTTATTTAACAACACTATTTAGGAAGTTTGTTTGAGAACCCTTAGATATTTCACTAGAAAATTAAAGCAAAGTGGAGGTTTTGAAATTTCAAATTTCACTTTTTTTGCAGATTTTTAATTTATTATCAATTCATTCACTGGTAATACGTACATGTGTATAGGTAAATGCCAACTTAATACTGTCAATTCCCAGGTTTGCGTGTTTTTGGAGATATCCCTTATGTGGCCCTAGTGCAGTTTATTTGGTTCAACCATACAGACCTCAGGAATAGGAAGGAGCACTAACGGACTCTGAGGTTCATTTTCAATACGATTTTATTTTGGAGCTCATTTCAGGTTTGAGGGACGCTCCCTCCCTAAGGTGCTAAAACTTAAAAACACCCCATAAATACGACCACATATTGGAAATACAGAACCTTAGAGGAATATATCCAGGGGTGCATTGACGTACTATAGACCCCACAGGTGATTCACTCACAAATTTTTTTTAGCATAACGCGCTGTGAAATAAGTAACAAAAATTTTTTTCTCCAAATATTCTGAAATTTTAGCTTAATAATGTTTTCACATATTACAAGGAATCCTGCGAAAAAAAGAACGTTAAAAATTTGTTAAAGCAATTTACTTCCAAGTCGCAATACCCACTACATTTGGCGTGTAACTGCTGTTTGTGCGAATGGCCAGAGGCGTTTTATAGGGAGGGGAGCCGCTATTTGGCGTTTGGAACGCAGATTTTAGGTCGGGGCCATGTAGCATTTTTGCAAGCGCCCCGCAAAGTAGCAGAACAGGGCGAAACCTTCCATGATAGTAGCACCCATTTTGGATCAAAAAACTCAACCATAAGGGTTGCTCATCTAGGGGTGTCATCTGCATTTTGGCACACAGGTGTTCCATAGTTTTTTTTTTTTGGCATTGGGCAATGAAAATGGTGGGAAAAATAAATAACGCAGTTCGGTCATTGTTTTTGCGTTTCCAATTTTACAGCATTCGCCGTTGCTAGGTAAATTGATGTGATTATAAGCTTTTACTATGGGGTCGGGATTAACCAATTAAAGATGATTATAGCGATTTTATATAGTTTTTTCGGTTTTATTACTTTTTACATCTTTGAATATTAACAGTCTATAAAAAATTGCGTTTTTTTTTATGTTGTCCTATTACTGCAGCTTAACTTTTTTATTTTTGCTGTGTGCAGAGATCGTGTATGGGCATTGTTTTTTGCGGGATGAGTTGAAGTTTTTATTCTTTGTACCATTATTTGGTGCATATGATGCTTGTTCACTTTTATTAAGGTTGCTTGTAGTGTGAGATGTTTTGAACAAAATACAGCAAATCTTGGGCGTAGTGTTTTTTAGTTTTTATTTTTTATATCGCGAGTCTGTACGGTATATAGTGACAACTGGGTTTTAGCTTACTCAGCCAGGTCGCAATACGATTACAATCAGATACCAATTTGTTATATTTTTTTATGTGTTTTACTGCTTTTATTACAATAAAAACACTTTTATTCAAACAGAGGTAAATACGTTTTTTGCATCACCATCTAGTTTGAGAGCCATAACTTTGATAATTTTTCTGATGCTTGGAGCTGTGTAGGATCTTCGTTTTTGCGAGATGGTGGTTGAACGTTTTTTGTTTTTTAGTATCATTTTTGGGGGCGGACAAGGGCTTTTTTCATTGCATCTTTTAAATCCGTTTTTTTGGAGAGGCCAAGGGTGAAGAAAATACTGCAATCCTAGTAGTGTTTTTTATTTTGATTTTTATCCAGGTCTCTACCGGTGCTGTATCCGTGATAAGGTTAGCTTTAATCTTTGGGTCGCTCACGATTACTGGGCAGAGTACCCTCAGTTTATATAGTTTTTTCGCATGTTGAAGCACTTTAAAAAAAACGGAAAAGTGTTTTTAGTTGTGTAAACAATATTTATGCATCGCTATCTTCCTGATGGCTTACCATTTTATTTTTATTTTTCCGTTATCAGCGCTGTATAAGGACTTTTTTTTTTGCGGGATTGAACTGACTCATTTTAATTGGGGGTTACAACGTTGGAGTATATAGGAGTTTGTGATCGCCTTTTTGATTTCCATTTTATAGTGCGCTGCGGGAGTGAACGAAAATAATCTTAATTCTGTGATTTGTTTTTTTTTTTTTACGGCGTTCAATCTCGTACGGATGAGATAGCGTAATTAACAAGACAATTTATAAGGGGCAGGTCCTTTCGCACGCATTGGTGCGATACCAATATGGGGTACGTTTATTTATTTTTGATGTCTTGTTTGGGGCGATTGGCGTTTTGAAAAGGGGAAAAGGGCGGTGTACGTATTTCTTATTTTATTTTCGTTTTTACCTTTTGTTTCTCTTTTCACATTTTTATTTTACTTTTCCACATCGGGGATTTGAATGAGAGTTCTTTAGATATCTCATTCAATAGGATTTCAGTGCATAGCTTGTTGCTTATATGACTGTTCTCCTATGACAAACATGTCCTCGTCACGATGTGCCGGGGCGTGCCACAAGGCACGGCCGGGCATCGTGAGTCAACAGGGACAACCCGGATGTGCATTATGCTGCCTTTCGTGGTGTCTGTATAATGGAGCAGGAGCTGCAACGGATCGCCTCCGCTCGACCCTTGTGCGATGTGCCGCCTGACTCAGAGATTCAGGAGGAGCGATCTCCTCCTGCGTCTCTGTTAGTTATTGCAGAACGGATGGTCGCGATAAATTACGGGTGGGTTTTAACCGGCCCCCCCCGTGACGCGATTCCGGCGGTACGATGGTCGCGGCGATGTCAGCAAGTTAATATACAGTGACACCCGCGAGCAATCGCGCAAACTCTGCTTTAGAGTCCCTCGCGCGATCTCAGGACGTATCCTTGCGTCCAGGTGCGTTAACCCCCATCTCACGACCTGGATCGTTCACTATCGTAAGCACAAGGTCTCCGTTGAAGGGGTTAAAAGACTATTATCAGAAGTGAAATTAGAAAAAAAAAAAAAAAAAGGGTGAAGAGTATCACTTTTTCCTCCAGAGTGATAGCATCCGCCTCCCCATTAAAGCTAGGGTGATTTCACACTGTGGCTTTAGGGTAGGGGGGAGTTAGAGAATAAGCACCGCCACCCCCCCCCCCCCCCAAAAAACAAAAAACACACAACCCTGCAGTTTTTGTGGTGATTTTAACTTCAGTTTTTTGGGCCAAAGCCAGAAATGGGTTCAAAAGGAATTCTAAATATAAAGCAAGGACTTTTTTTTTTTTTTTTTTTTAAAGCAAAAGCCTAAGGCACACAGCAGCAAACTGCATTGGTGCATTTCCTTAAAAAAAAAAAAAAAAAATATTTGTAAAACCATCCTTATACTTGCCTGGTCTCTGCTGTTCTATAAAGGTGTTGTGGGTCTGGGGAGGTTAATGATAGTCTTCTCTTCTTGTCGGCTCCCATCGCAATGCGTCACGATTCATTGAAAAAATTGGAATTGTTAATTATAAAATTATGAAATTGTCTCCAAACAATCAGTTGTTTGCATGAAGTCTAAAGCGTTGGATTTAATGGCTGATAATCAGGACTATATAATGGGCAGCTGCATTAGAATCGCTTGTCAAAACAAAATGGTGTTACCAGTTAGGTTGCTTAAAAAAGTATTGATAGAAAACTTTTTTCTTGGAGTCCTACAAGCTTACCATAATCCTAACAATAGTTCTCTTCCATCTTGTTTCCTACTATTAACCTTCGTTTTATAGGTTACCAAAAAGTATGGAACAAATATATGTAGAGGGACCTGACTGCATCACCTCAGCAGGGGGAAACAAAAAATTACCAGGCTATTGTAGTAATTCAGGCTCATTTTAGAACGGTTTTTCAAGATTGCAAAGAAGAATCTTCCGTTTAAAGGGGTTGTCTCACTACATTGGATTCATTCTACCTCGTCCTGTTTCTTGGTTCAATTCTTTGAATTAGTGGCATGTTTACTGGCTTCTACCAGGCTGCAGTGATGCAAGGTACTGTACTATATAGCCAACCAGCACTGTGAAGCCTATCATGAGAGATTAACAGGTCTCTGTAGCTATAGTGACCCAAGGAGCTGATGCAGCGCATACAAGAGGGGATATCTCAGAATAGGTAGGACACTTAATGGACATATATTGCAAAGTGACTTGTTTTTGCAAGATCTTTAACATAAAAAGCATTCCTTGTAATGAGACCACTCCTTTAAGCACTGTATTGCCATATGACAAACAGGTGAAACAAAACACACACAAATAAAAAAAAAAAAAAAAAAAAAAAAAAGGTGTGAGAAAAAAAATGCCAAAACCTGGGTCACTGCCACCAAGCACGTCTAGAGGGTTCACAGTCTGTTTATTACTCTGACTGGTCAGTAGTTCTTTGGAAGACTCCGAAAATTTTCCTTCCGGTTCTGTAGGCCTTCCAGCGCGCGCGGCGACTCAGGAGGACTTGAAATTCTGTTCTCTATACTTCTGTTGCCATGCTGCGTGATTTTTCCAGGACATATGATCCTTGGAACCACCTGGACCATTCCGCATTCCCTTCATCTTTCTGCAGGAGCACAGAGAGTCAGTAAGTACAGGTAAAAGTAAAATTATTAATGTTGCAAACAACGTTACATGATATACTAGCTTGGCTAAAAAAAAAAAAAAAAGGATGTAAAACTGGGAAAGAAATATAAATCAAACAACAAAGTAAAAGCTTCTAAAAATGATTATTCAAGTGCGCTTGTCTCATCTCAAAAGTTTCATAGGAAAACATGAATATGAAATATGCTGTATCTTTGCTCTGTCACTTTATGGTCAAGCTTTCTGTATTAGTCATATGAGCTCCATGTATTCAGTTTCTCTGTTTATTGTCTAGATTAAATAACATTACCTTCTCTGATGTTCCAGGGAAGGCTTATGAGCTAAATGTAAACAGATAGAGCTAATTACTGTCTTTTGTCTGAAAGATAGATTATAACACAGGAAGACTCTCACACTGCAGGCACATGACCCTGTGTGATGGACTTCACTCCCTGCTATCAATGAACAACAGAGGGAGAGGAGTACAAAGGTCGGGTCACCTTGGGGAAACTAGTAAGCCCCCAGATGGTGATAAATCACTTGTAGTTCTCCGTTAAATAAAGATGAACAAAAGCAAATATATTTGGAAAAGTCTTCATTTAGTGTTCCTACATTTTGAAAGCTATTCTTTGTAGTGAGACAACCCATTGAACATTCCCACTACTTAAATTACTTGAAACGTGATAGTAAGGACAGGATGTTCAGGTGTTGCTGTCCCAATGTGGCCACAAATCTGGTAGAATCTATTTTTTGGTTTAGAAAACCACTATTTACATATAAGTGCTATTTCAAATTATAAATTTTTTACATGAGGAAAGATGCTGTTTTATTACACATTGGGTTCGCAAAACACTCAAACTGTACAATGACAGTGTCTTCGTGGGCAGAATTACGCAATCAGCCTTCAACTGCCATAAAAGAATTAGTCCAGTCTTTTTAAAACTTGCATCACTCAACTTTCTACCTAGCCCTCCCTTCATGGGCTTGGCTGCACCTTGTAGGGGATTCTATCCCTGGTCTTGTGTTTAATTACACCTGCAGTAGCCAGAATATCACGTGCCACTGCATAACATCACTGATCAGAAGCTCCAAATGATGATGTAAGGCAGTAGAAATTGAGCACTGCAGCCAAATCAATGACGTTCTTACTGCAAGCAGCCAGAAGACTAGGGAAAGGCACCAGCAAAACCCGCGCTGGAACAGAGGCGACGGAGAAGATTTTTTTTTCCTATCTCTGCAACAGGAACACATTTTTTTTTTTTTTTAAATCACTTGGACAACCCATTTAAGATAGTATATTAAAGAGGTTTATCCCACATGCAGTTTCACAGCTCAGGTTTTTATTTTCGATCGCAACAGATTGCTTTTAAAGGCTATGCCTTCACATGGCAATAATTGGGGACGTTTTTCGCCCTCGCAATTACGCAGTTGTGCTCGGAAGAGAACGGGGCAACGGGGGGGGCCGGTAGCCAGCACCGGCCCTTAGCACATTCATGATTTTCATGGTGCGTTTATACGCCGGTGAATAATTGACATGGTCAACTTTTTCTCCCGTTCAACGTATAGCGGACGCGAATGCGGGGCAGACGGAGACCGTACATCCTAGTTCTCTATGAGAATGTGGATTACCGTAAATGACTTGGGAGTATCTCGCCCGTATTTAGCACAGTACGGCTTCGGCTGTCAAAATACGGGGAGATATACGTCAGCACTTTTAAGCCTGTAGTGACTCATATGCCTAATGGCTTTATGAGCCGGGTCTACATAGCATGACAAAACATAGCTCTCTGCTGTTCCCGATACACGAAAACGAGTGCTAGAGATTTATTAAAGAGTAGTACTCCAGCTTGCATGTGCTCTGTAAGGGTGTTAGCTGTATCTCTAGTATCGGACTTGTGAGATGGAAGACTTCTCATGGTTAGCGAAGACACTTGTGGACAGGTGCATCTTCACCCATGAAGGGTAACTGACCTGACAGCAGCTTTAGAGCTCAATGAGAGATGTGTCGTAACCAGAGAAACCTTGTGTGCTCTGAAGAAGAGGAGAGAGATGAAATCATCCTTTATCTCTGACTAAACGTAAAAAACAAAGCAATGTATTGAGAAAAAAAGTCTTCAATTATCTGTCTCTACATGTTAAAAGCTAATCATTGTAGTGAGAAAACCCCTTTAACAGGGCATTAGTTCCAGGGCTCTGAACATATTCATCTGTACATAACAGACAACTAAGTAAATAACATTAACTAAATGAGTTACAGACGGACAAAAGGGTGTGAAGACTCCATTCGCCACGATTGAAAGACAACGTGAAGGTTGCACTAATCATTGACCCAGTAAAAGACAAAAATGGTACAAACCCGAACTGTGCAGTTTTGAGAACTTCCCCTCGCTCCTCTTTTCGTTTCTGGAGCTGATTTTTTTTTGTCACATTCTGTCGAGTTGGATAGTTTCTACAAACATAAAGAGAAATTTATACACCTCTGGACAAATGTAGTAGATACAGATCCTTGAAAATAATTTTAAAAAGCAGGTTAAAATATATAAAAAGCGTTTAGATAACATAGCACTGCAAACAATCTTTCCATACAGTCTAGAAAAAATAAATAAAAAAAATTCAGGTTTGGAGCGGGATTGTTTTTTTGTTTTTTTCTTGGGATCCAAGATCATGCAAAGCAAATACTAGTTAGAAGGGTTTTCGGATTCTATGTAAATACAACATAATAATTGCATAAGATTTTAAGCAACATTATACTCAAAGCAAGCAGAGATCTTAAAAACAACAATGAGTATTTGAAACAGAGTAAAAGGTATTATTACAGGGCAGATTTGCTGCAAATTTTGGTGCGTTTTTTGTCGTGCCTTAGCTGCAGATTTATTGCAGATTTTACTATACTGCCTTCAAGACAAAATCTGCAGGAAGATTTTTATGCAGATTTTGCCTTGTCCCATTGATGTAAAGCCCAATTTACAGAATGTCTCTGGTAACCAGTTGTGATATCAATTCAAACTACGTTTGCCCTATAGAGCTCTATGGAACCGTCAGGATAACGTGAAAAACGTATCCCGGCCACAGAGCTCTATAGGGCAAATGTAGTTTCAATTAACTGAATATATACAGTTTGTGCATTAAACACAAAAGCATGGACTGATGCACAAAGCTTATATGTATGGTAAATAAGGCAAACACAGACCAAATTGGACTCTAAACTATAGATCCCTATGGGCCCTATCATGGTATCCGTCTGGATGAAGTTTTACGGTATCCGTCAGATTGTTAGCTCTGCAAACAAACAAGGCAACAGACAATTGTAAGGCTCACACATAGAATAAACTGAAACCTATTGAGCTTGGTGTCAGTTAGGCATGCAAACAAGGACACACAAATATTAAAAACAGCAACTAATTAAATCAAAAAGTAATTTAGGCAGTTGCATTACTTTTTAATGTACAATGTTTAAATTTGATCTCCTTAAACCCGGTTTTAACCATTATGGGTTACTAAATGTTAAAGGGGTGTTCCCACTATAGACTTTGATGGCATATAGCTTGGATATGCCATCAAAGTCTGTTAGGGAGGGTCCCCCCTCGGTCACAATTGCTGGGTTGGGCTCGACGTACTCAGAGCCCCTTGAACAGGAGGAATCGCACCCACAACTTTGTGGCAATGTTTTAAAAATGACTCAAAAGGCCCCTTTTGGGAAAAACACTTTAAAAGACAAGGAAAACAAAATGGGTATTTAACACTTATCAAATAATGTTTATTAAAAAAAGTGAAAACCTGTGAGGCTCCAGCCCAAAATGCACTTGTTTCCTGCAGGGCTTGGAAGTTGGGGGTCGGGCCATTTTGCAGGACCCGGGGCATAAAAGGGGCCCGACTCCCAAAAAATATAATAAGTTTGATCCCCTTATTCGAGGGAAAGAACAAGGAATTGGGCTGGGCCCAATGTTTTACTCCTTTATTTTCACCCCTCTTTCCATGGGGAGTGTAATTGATAATGGAGAGGCAAAGCACTGCCCCAGGGGAAAAGATCCCCTCCTAGAAAACAGATTTCAGCAAAATTTTTCACCGCTTTCAGAAGTAAAAGTTCAACCATTCATAAAAAACACTGTGGCTGGGGCGTTTCCCCTTTATACCCTGACAGTTAGAGATGTTCCCCCCGTGGTCACCGCTTTCCCCCTAACCCAAGTTAGTGTAGAGAGGCCGTTCGTGCCGGGAAAAAAATTTTGTCATTGTGGGGGGCTTTATGCAGGATCTGAGGGAGGCAATACTATTTTCAAAAACAAATTTCGAATTTTCCCAAATTTTCTGCAGTGTTTTGCTATTTAAAATTTTTTGTGTTTTCTAAAGTCATATCCTTTAAATATATTTTACACTGACAAGCAAAATAGTAACTATATTTTGAACTTGTGACTTTTAGGCTCCATATCTCTCCATCCACTACAGCTTTGCACATGAGGCTACTGTAATTTTATATACAGTCATCTTACCGATCTTATACATAAATTTGACTTGAAAAGTATTTAGCATCTGCTTAGTTCTGCAGATTTTTTCCTGTAACTGCATTGTTACTGTTTTGCTCCTAAAAATCAAATTGTTAATTTTTATTATTTTGTTAGTATTTGGGAATTCCACCTTTTGGGTTTCAACTCTGCCTGAATCCTTCTGGGCTTTGGATCAGATTCAAGCATGTCTTAACTAAAATCTGATCCCAGGTCTCTTCTACACTTTCCCCAATGTTGGTGCAGACTGACTTGGGATACAAATACAGCTTTTTCTTCAACTTTTACCCTCAAGTGTTCAAAAAATCAAAACATTGTTCCCCTTTTGCTTTCATTGTCTGTACTAACTAAATAGCTTGATTAGAGTATCATAAGGTGATAAACTGCTTGATTATACCACTGTAATACAGTAAAGTTATCACTTAAACATGCGCCATGTATAAGGGAGTCAGGAGTCTGAGTTTTGGGAAATTGAGGAATCTGAGTCGGGGCTTTGGCTTACCGATTCCACAGCCCTGGTTTCCTGACAGTTTACATTAGACAAGACCAGGAGCTGATCTGGCCACCCTTGCGTTGTTTGCACTTAACTGATGACAGGGAACATGAACCAGCTTTGAAGGGACTGGGGAGAAAGATTCTGTGTCTTTTTGAAATAGAGATCCCTGGCTTTAATTTTAATTATCTAAGTAAACATGCAGACGATCCCTGCTCAGCCCCCCTCCCTTTCCCCCTGCAGCCCTGAAGGAATGAAAGAAGGCTGCCTGCTGAGCTTATCTTCTCTCCTGTGCAAATAAGAGGAGAAATAAAACGCATATAGCTTGTGCACAATACAGTTCTCCTCTGTGGATTAGCAAAACAATGTTTGGGTCAATTACAGAGGGGCTGAGTATTCAGGAACGTGCATGGGAGGTGGAGTTTTGACATCACAAAGGAGGTAATTTTTTTTTTTTTTTTTATTTTAAACACAGAAACACAAAGCCCCTTTTTTCAAGCCTCAAGAGGGGAGTATCAGCCTGTTAGGTAAGGAACTCACTTCTTGGCAAAACCCCTTTAAAGTGCTGATCTTATGGCATTAATTATCAAAATTCCATATATACATATCAGGGAGTGACATTATTCCGAGTTCAAACACAGTTTGTGTTCATCAAATGACTGATCGGTCCCAACACTAATGAAATAGCTGGATTTCAGTGTCTGGCTATCCCAAGCTTTATAAAAGGGGCAGGTCAGTGATCAATTGGTGTCAAAGGGGCCCAATGTGTATAGTGTACCAGAACCTCTTTGTACAGCTCTCTCAAGTCTTAACCTCAGAAAATAATGAGACCATCCATGTTTTTTTCTGCAATTTTCCCTTTCCGAATGTTAGTCTACGAGGGTGGCATAAGTTTTCATCATTTTGTGTCTGTAGCTCGTATTTTACAGAAGTTAGCTGTATTTATAATTCTAAGCAATCTGCCAAGTGACCGTAGACATGGAAATAAATTGACCTTGTAGACAGAAGAAAAGTCTTGAATTAACAAAAATAAATAAAAATATGTGAAAGCTTGTTCAGTGCTTAGAGTAGGCACTTATCCCAGAGAGCGGGTCACTAAAAGGTCAGATTTTTAGCTTGCACCACAGATTTCTATGACAACCGTATCTGGATCCCAGAACAAAAACTATTATTGTGCAACAATGGCACGTAAACTAATTGCACTAACCAGCCGGCAATGATGATAATTGTATTTGTTAATTACTGTAATTTCCTATCACAACTATTGGGGTGTCTACACACACTGCAAATACTGCATCCGCAAATAGTGTGATTTATCTGTACTCGCCGCAAATCTGTGACAATCTAAGGTAAATCAAGGGCTGTGCTGTGGAGTCGGCAAGTCAAACTCCCGACTCCTCAATTTCCCAAACCTCCGACTCCCTCATACATGGCGCATGTTTAAGTGATAACTTTACTGTAGTAAAATGGTAACATCCGGCTGTTTATCACCTTATGATACAATAATCAAGCTATTTAGGTAGAACAGACACTCACAAGCAAAAGGGTAACAATGTTTTGATCTTTTGAACACTTGTGGGTAGAGATGAAGAAAAAGCTGTATTTGTATCCAGGTCCAGTCTGCACCAATATTGGAAATGTGTAGAAGAGACCTGGGATCAGATTTTGGTCAAGACCTGCTTGAATCCGATTCAGAGCCCAGATGTATTCAGGCATTATTGAAAACCAAAGGTGGATTTACCAAATATTAACAAAATAATAAAAATTAACACTTTGATTTTTAGGAGCAAAATTGTAACTAAGCAGATGCTAAATACTTGAAAGTCAAATTTATGTATAATATGGGTCAAATGACTGTATATACAATTACAGTAGCCTCATGTACAAAGCTGTAGTGGATGGGGAGATATGGAGCCTGAAAGTCACAAGTTCAAACCATTGTTACCATTTTGCTTGTCAGTTTAAAATATATTTATTGGACATGACTTTAGGACACAAAAAAATTGAAAATATTCAAATCACTGCAGGACCGTTTGTGGAGTCTGTGAATTTGTTCTGAGAAATAGTACTGCCTCCATCAGATCCTGCATACATGACCTCACATCTGATCTCATTATTTCCAGGCTAGAGAACGGCCTCTCTACACTAACGTGGGTTGGGGGCAAAGCGGTTACCACAGGGCAACACCTCTAGCAATGTCAGGGTATAAAGGAATTGCCTCAGCCACAGTCAGTTTTGATGAATGGTTAAACTCTTCTACTTCTTTGAAAACTGGTGAAAAATTTTGCTGAAATCTGTTTGCCATGGGAGCAGAATCTTTCCCCCTGGGGCAGTGCTTTGCCTGCTCCATGTCATCAATTACACTCCTCATGTGATGAGGCTGAAGATATGGGAGCAGTAGCACTGGCCGGACCCAATTCCTCTTGCTCTTTGCACTGCATCGAGCAAACTGGACCAACTTATATATTTTGGGAGTTGGAGTCAATCCATTTTAGGACAACTCAGACTCCTGCAAAATAGCCACCGACTCCGACCCCATAGCCCTGGGTAAATCAATTTATCAAGCATTGCAAAGGTTATGAGGCACATACAGATGAGTCACATGTCTCCCGGATGCAATGATCATCATATAGAAGAGGGGGAATCATAGGAATCGAAAGGTCATCCATTCATTTTATTCACTTGGTCAGCACCCGTTTTGCCCGTCCTACTTTTATTTGACATTATAGCTTTGGAGGCTATGTATGTTACCAAGAACAAATAAGCCTCTGCTCAGCTCATATGAGAATGCCAAACTCACTTAAGTAGTGTGATAGACTGTAGGTCAGCCAAGTTGCATGACCAAACCAGTCTACAACCACTGCACAGACAGCCCTGTCATAGCTAATGAGCATGGCTGTCAACAGGCACCCAAAATGCTTTATTGCTCAGCATAGAAAACAATCCTAGTCAGTGCAGTTCTTCTGCTAAAAATATGTAACCGATATGGCTTCCGGTGACAAGACCTCTTGATGTCAACTGCCGACTGCAGAAAAGATCAAGCGAGCAGTGCCGTGATGCTGCCAGCACCAGGGGTAATGTGTCCTGGGACCTGTGCCACCAATTTCTTGGCACCAGCTATGAATATATTCAACAATACCCGCTTTTATCCCCTCTATCAGTGCCCTAGAGTATTTTTCTTATGCATCAAATTTAGATTAATAAAGAAACCTATTCTGATCTATATTTAGTTTATTAGAACTACAAGAAGTCCAGGTATTGAGCCTGCAATACAAGGCAATTGAAAAAGAATGGTGTAATATTAGAATAGGTTCACATCTGCATCGGAGGCTCCCTTTGGAGCCGGTGTCTCAGACTCCATCGAAAGACAACAGAACGAGAGTCTGTCTGTTCTAGCGGGCACTGTTTGTGTTCTCTTAGTTATAAATACCTCGATCAAAAGCAAATGTGAACCTGGTCTCATAGCCTAGGTATTTCTAACCAAGAAAACACAAATTTCTAAAACATGGAGACACACTAAGTTTTACTTGTACACTACAAACCTTCAAATCGATTTCTATTGGCGACATCAGATGTCTAGGCAGTAGTCTAAATCTTTCTAGGTGCATGCCAGTATATCCTTGTAAATCACCGTTTCTGGCATACCTGATCCAACATTCCGGTAGCATTTCATTCATGTATGGATTAGGTTTAAAACTATTTAGGTCTAAAACTCACTCTTTTGCCCATAGTAACCTATGGGCAAACGAGTTTTAGACCTAAACAGGTTCATTTTAGACCTAAACAGGTTCATTTTAGACCTAAACAGGTTCATTTTAGACCTAAACAGGTTCATACATATGGCCCCAAGTGGTTTCAAATTGCTTCATCCAATGTGAAATGTAGGGTCTATGCGGAGCACATTTACCAAATTTATCTGAAAGCTTTGTTATACCGTCACAATAGACCCCGATCTTGCAAATTCCACTCTACGCAATAACATTTTACACAATTGTCGTTATGGGCAATAAGCCAGTTTTGCTTAGATTTTGTCACTGACACCGATGATACTGTAACTACAGGCCCTAATAATAAACATCCCCTTTTTTCAATCACCCTGTATGGTGTCTACAATGTGCCAACAATAAAGCTGCATACCTCCTGAAGTTTTTGAATGGTACATGATCTGTGACTAAACATGTTTGTTTTGCCAACAAAGGTTTACTCACTTAATCAACCAAAGCAATGAAATCTACCATTGGCAAAATCCCTATGGATTTAAGAATACATTTTCTCCTACTGTGCAAACTATTTAGCAACTACCAAATACAGGTTTGACTCTTAATACATGTATACCCTTACTAATTGCATTACCATGCAGCCACAGCAGGAAGACCGTACTTGAAGCGGCCTCTACGGAACATTTCGTTTTGAGCAAAAAGGTGGTTGGAACACTCATTGCTTGATTTGCTAGAATGGATTTCTATGGGAGAGTTCCGACCACCTCCATTCAAAATGGAAAGGTTTTGGGACCCGTTCTCCTCCTACGTGCAGGTCCCAAAGGTGGGACCCGAACCTATGACACATGGATGACAAATCCTAGTGATATGCCATCAATGCGAGTGGTGTGAATACCCCTTTAAATCTGTTCCACTGGGTAAAGAAACCTTCCTGAAATGATATTAAAACATAAGCGGTACATACAAGTACAGAACATCAGCTTTCTTATTCCGGTAACTTCTTGACATCATTGCAGCTGGCTTGTTCAGTGAGATGACAGCCGAGCTCTACAGTCTGATGCACACAGCTATAATCTGGCTCATATTTACAGTCCCTGCTGCGTACATCTGCTCAGGTTTTGCACATATTGTTACGGTCGGACTTCTGACAGCCAGTCATTACGTTTTGAAAGCTAATCCAATTCTCTTTGTCTTGAAGAAGTAGTCTGTATGTCACCTACTATACCTATGAACTGGGGTTATAATTATAAAAGACAACAATTGCTTAAAAAAAAAAAATTGGACACGTCATTGTGACATGTCAGAGGTTATAAGCTGGTGGTGCTTTGTGTGCCAAGACTCCCACCGATCTATACAATGAAAGACCGGAAGTGCTCCGCTGAGTGCTGCGCCCCTTCACTTCATATTTGCTCCCCACAGAGAGCCAAATGTGCGCTATACAAGTCCACAGAAGGTTTTGAGATCATGATATTTGTCAGCTGTGACGTTTTAAGAAAAACATGTTTAATTCCCAAGTATCAATGTACAATGTTGTGTGGGCAGTCCCTTCTAAGGATGGGCTCACACAATGGCTCTTTTGGTGCCAACGCTGAAAAAGCCTTGTATTCTTGTTGAAAATTCCGCACTTCCCAGCGTGGAGCTTCAAAGAGGACCTCTAATCCCTGATGAAGCCAGTCTAGCTGGTGAAACATGTTGGGGAGGTCAGGCATGACATTTTAAATTGTGATTTCTGCCCTCTGTCTACAAGCGTTACCCACTGCAGAGGGTGTCACATGGGGGCCTTGTTTTGTGTCCATTAGATTAGGGACGACTGCCCAAGTAGGAGGCTTGGGATCCCTTACCGGAGTTAGTAAATTGCTGTATATATAAGGCTTTCCTGTTAATAGGTGGTGCTCCACCAGGCTTGATAGTGGAAAAGGAGCTGTTCCTTCCTTCAGAAGTAGAAAGGGTTAAATGATGGTTAGAAATCAGGTTTTTAAATAGTGTGTATAGAGGTTAAGAGTTAAACATAATAAAAGTTACGTTTTAGTGTTTAATAGATAGAGACTGATAGAGATTAAGTTTGCCTATGGCAAAATAGTACATATAGTTATCAAAGAGGAAACGACCCAGACTGCCTGAGGCGGATTTCTGGCCGGATTATTGGCACATAAAATGCGTCAAAGAATTGGCACGTCAATTTTTTGATGGCACAGACATTACACGCCGATAATTACTCGTGCAAAAATCAACGTCCTCGGAACGTTAATGCTGATTTTACATAGGGCACAATGTCAAATACTTTACACTCTGTTTGGATGCCCATTCTGGGAACAGAATCCGTGCCCATAATCAGCATCCAATCCCATCGTGTGAACATAACCTAAGACAACTATGTCAGCACAGCTCTCCTAGCCCCATCATTTGCTACAGTATATTATGTTTGCTAATCAAAAGCTATGACAGTGATTAAATATAATACAAACTGTCAAGTTGAAAATTAGGTTAGGCAAAGTATCAAAGTCCTGGGCTATACTGGTTTAGACCAAAGGGTCCAGTTCAGCTGCTGAAGGACACTTGATTTCCATTTTATAGAGTATATGCGGCTATATTTGGAACGCTCATACAAAATTATTGGGGAGGAGGGATGCAAGTGGCAACGCATGCGTGGCTCTCTCTTCATTTTAATGAAAGGTGCACGTACAGTCAAGCATACTTACCCAGCTGTATGCGGACTTTATAGTTCGTACAGTTGAAAAAAAAACCAAAAAAAAAAAACCAATGTCCATCAAGTTCAACCAAGGGTGGTAAAATGTGGGTGAAGGGAGGGAGATAAGGAGTTTAAGCTTAGTTTCCCCTACTGATGAAAGCTTTGGAACAAATAAGGCAACAACCAATCTGTCATAAGGAAGAATTCATTCCTGATCCCAGAGTTGCCATCAGACTGGATCTAGAATTTTATATGGCTACATACATATCAATATATTTAATAGTAAGCGGTTATCTAAGTCTTTCTTGAACCTCTCAAATGTTCCTGCTGTGACCAGCTCCTCAGGCAGGCTATTTCACAGATTTACAGTTCTCATGCAGAGCAAGGCTTCTGTAGATGGAATCCTTTTTTCTCCAGATGAAGGGAATGTCCCCGTGTCTTGAGGGGGGTTTAACATGAAATAGCTTTTCCCCATACTTTTTGTAGGGGCCATTTATATACATTAAATCACATCTCCCCAGAGCCATCTTTTCTCAAGACCAAATAAATTTAAATTCTTAACTTCTCCTCATAACTAAGATGCTACATTCCCCTTATTAGTTTGTTTGCTCATCTTTGCACTCTCCCCAACACTATAACGTGGAGCCCAGAACAGCATATTCCAAATGAGGCTGCACCAATGCTTTATACAGCAGTAATATTACAATACAAGAGAATGCAGAGAGCCACGCATGCATTGCCACCTCTTCATTCTGCAGCACAAAGAAAGATGTGCTGTAAGTGGACACCTGCTCTCGAAATATGCCATACATGTCTGATTTATCAGACGTTTATGGCATATCTGGCTGCTATGCCACAGAAGTTCTGAGATGAGAAAATCATTTTAATTATAAAGACATTTTTTCCAAGGTGAAGCCACTTTTTTCACTGCACTAGCAAGCGGTTACTTTTGCCAGAGAGGAGCGGATGTTATTGAAACCACATACTAGTCAGAATAGAAGCTTTAAAATGTAGCCCCCCCAAATAAATGGTTGGCTTGAATTTTCCAACGCAAAAGCTGCTGTATGTTAACTGATCTCTACTCTAACATACAGGGGTTTGGGACAGCAGATGTGAACAAATGCAGTAAAGGAAATAAAAGTGTTCATACCAAAAACTATTAAAACACAGAAATCGCAATAAGAACCAACGAACCTAAGGTTGCACACACAAGGGATTTCTGAAAGTCATTTGTATGTTCAAATCAATAGAAAGGACGTGAAAACACACAGTTTTACAAACAGAACACTAGGCATTGACTCCCTACTGCAGATGTAAAAGACTAGAGGCATAGAAGCACACAATTTAAAAGAATCACTATTATTGAAAAAAAATTTGTCCGGCCAATGAGTCTCAGGTATCTTTACGTATATTACAATAAAGGAACTACTGTGCGGCCGAAAATTTTAGGCCATGTTCACACGGCTTAAAATGGGCCGTATTTCGGTCCGTAATTACTCGCCGAAGTGCACAAATTACAGGCTGAAAACGGCCCATTCATTACGGTAATCCACAGTGCTCATAGAGAACTATGGATTACGTCTCCTCCTGCTCGTGCGAATCGCCGGGGGGGAATAAGTGACATGTGAATTACCAGCGGCGTATACGCGCCGCTGGTAATGCAAGACAATGGGCCGGCGAAGTGCCGGCCCCCCGCTCACTCCCCCACTCCCGCCCACACCACGTAATTGCGGGGCGTAATTACGTCCCGCAGTTAAGCCGTGTGAACATAGCCTTAGGGGCATTTTGGGTGGTTGTTATTGCTGCGATGGCAATACTATCCGGTCTATAGTGAAGTAAATGTATAGTAATAAAGACACATACCTTCGTCTCTCTTCTCTCCATTTATTAATTTCTTCAGCTGTGTCCAGTTTTATTCTCTTGGCACCAGGTCCATGCATCTGAAACAGACAAGAATAAGTATGTTGTGTTATGCTGGATTTGCAAATACATTTCACTAGCCTGCTGACAACTAGAGATGGTCAAATGCAAAAAAAAAAAAAAATAATTCTCAAACTTCATCTCAAGAAATAAGCTAATTACAGAATGTTTTGCTCCTCTGAGCAGCTGTTTATAAAGACCAAATGAAGCACCAACCACATGGTCATGCAGATTACCTGAAATGCCAGTGCATTTTTCAACTGCTTGACTTAGCACGTTCTAGTTTTAAGTGCAGCTACTTTTACTTTATTTCTCATCAGGTGGGACAGATGTCAGGGAATCCTCATTCTTGACATTGGTAAGGGACACATACTTATCAGACACTTATCCCAAATCTAGTTGACATAAGAAGGGTTCATACAGTGCTTTTTTTAATGTGCATTTTACAGCAATATTTGTAAGCCAAAACCAGGAAGGGACCCAAAACACAGAAGACGTACAAGCTTTTTCATCATACTCTCTCTTGTAGGCTCCATTCCTGGCTTTGGTTTACAAATATTGCTGCAAAATATGTGTGAGGAGTTGTTCACATGGCGTTTTTGGATCCGATTTTGGATCCGAAAATCGCATCCAAAAATGCAGCGGTGATCAGATCCTAAACGGATCCCACATGCAGCTGCATGTTTGGATGCAGCAGGATAATACCCTATAGCTTTAAATAGAGCTCCTGCTGTGTCTTCCATACCAAGAATTGACATGTCGATTCTTGGAACCGATCCGAAAGACGCATCGGCGATCACTCGTAAAAGCAATGTAAATCACATTGCACATTATTAGATATGTGTTTGGGTCCGACCGACAGATCCAAAAACGTATTTTCACACGGCCCCAACACACCCTAAAAAACACTTTACCTAGGCTTAGACTGGAAATACTCAGTTTTCAATACTTTAGAGTTGCAGGCATTAATTCAAAATGAAAGAAGTATATAAAATAAAAATAGAACTTATGCTTCTTATTCCTGCAGGACCTTCTTTTGGCTTTAGCTCATAAAATTGCATGTGCGTTTCCAGCCTTAAAAAGCATGTGTTGCCGTACAGCAGTCAGCCAATCTGCAATAACCGCAAATGATTTACAACAAGCTGCCACCTGGCAAGTATAGGTGCCAAAGGTTGGCAGCCAATTACAAATCAATTGCAGGCCACATTATAATTTGTTTGAAACCGGGAACTTTTTTCCAATGGTTGTGCTTTACCTAACTGGAGTAAGATTAGAGCATCCAAGCAAAAAAAACAAAAAAAAAAAACCAAAGAAAAAAAAACCCCAAAACACCACACAAGAAGAACATAGCTATGATTCCTTAGCCATCAAGAAATCCATAAGGTCTACTGAAAACAGCACACACTATTGTATGTTGGGTCCAAAATTATAGTATTTTCTTCAGAAAGGTATCAAGGTTAGGCAAAGAGTATTGCACCTGTTCACCTTCAGCTTCTGCATGCATAACTTACGTTTTTCCAGTGAAATTGTACTAGCTTCTCATGGGCTCTGAAATTGCAGTCTGCTTCTTGGCACTGTAAATTACAAAAAGAATTAAAAAAAAAAGAAAAAGCAGGAATTACATAACACCGACACGTTTGCATACCACATGACTTCCTTTGTTGGTTGTAACTATACATACGATTTTTGAACGTTGGGATCCATTAGATCAGTGCAATGTGCTTCTCTTTACATGTGGGGAAGCCTTTATTATGTGTACTGATCTTTTCTCAGATTCCATTTTGCTTTTTTAAATATAAACTGTTTTAAAACACTAAATAAAATGAAAACAGTCACCCACTCACAACAGTATTATGAAGAACACTAGCACAAACATTTAAGGCGCATCTATAAAGGGAAGAGTCTGTCAGAGACGAAAGCTTAACCCTCATGAGGCAACAGGCAATTGCCTTGTAACTAGCTACAAGGACTCTTCTCCACTCAGATCTGAAGAGGTTTTACCGTCTGCCACTTCCAGACATAGGGCTTACAGCAAATCCACTCACAAACCTCACAAAATGCTTTTTTTTTTTTTTTGCTGCATGTCTAAGGCAATTTTTTAAAGAGTTCTTGTAGTCCTACTGCAGCTCCGCAAAATACATGCAAGTCTGCAAGGACACTGCTTATTTAATTTTTGTTTGTAAAATTTTGGGTACAAGTTAACACATGGGTGTTCCAAGACTACAAAATGCTCTTTCTTCTGTTGGGGCAGGAAGAAAAATAGATGTTGGTTGGACCTATCATGTGAACAATGAACATTTACTGCTTCAGCCAGGATTACGTGGCAATGGAACAACAGCGTCCAGTATGTTAGTATTCTTTTGGTCTTCTATTCTCAACATGATGGTGTTTTTTTACTTCTTTCTCTCTGGATAATGGAGCTCGGTTGACCCAATGAGAGGCCTGAATTTGGCTCTATTGAGAGGTAAAGATAGCGTAGGACCACCCGACCTGAGATCACGTTGTAAGTTTGTGGGTGGCTTAAGCATTTTTTGATCAAAAACATGTGAACCGAGAATCTCAGTTTTTTTCATGTATGATATCATAAATGCTTCTTTAGGGATTTCTATGTAATGTATTGCCCTATTCTCAACATGCCCCAAAAGACAATCGAGCATTTTGAAGTATGAAAATGCCCCTTTAATTGGTGTACTAGAGCTTTCACATTTTTCAATTTGGAAGCTGAAGTTTCTCATTTGATTCCGCTTGGTTTGGATAAATAAATTTTGTAATGATTAATAAATCTCATACAAAAGACATTCTGCATCCATAAGAAACCTACACTGTATGATGTAAAAGTGTGTATTGATGTGTATACTGAAACCAAAAGTTTACATGCACTATATAACAAAAGACAGATGCATATTTTTCTCACTATCGACACGAAATCAGAATAAACCTTACCCGTTTTAGGTCAATTAGGATTACCAAAATTATCTAGGAGGGAGAGAGTATTTGGTAGCATTGCCCATAAACTGTATGTAACGTTTTGGATATCCTTCCACAAGCTTCTCGCAATAATTGGTAGGAATTTTGGTTCATTCTTCTTGACAGAACTGGTGTAACTGAGCCATGTTTGTAGGTCGCCTATCTGCCTTTTCAGCCTTGCCCATACATTTTCAATATGATTGAGATCAGGGCTTTGTGATGACCACTCCAAAACATTGACTTGGTTACTGACTTGTAACCAGTTTGACAGGATGCTTTGTAGACCCATTTCCACCCAAGCTTTAACTTCCTGGCTGATGTCTTGAGATGTTGCTTCAGTATTGCCACAATCTTCTTTCCTCATGATCCCATCTATTTTGTGAAGTGCACCAGTCCTTCCTGCAGCAAAACAACCCCACAACATGATGCTGCCAGCCCCATGTTTCACAGTTGGGATGGTGTTCTTAGGCTTCCAAGCTTCTCCTTTTCCCTCCAAATATAACGATAGTCATTATGGCCAAACAGTTAAATTTTAGTTTTGTCAGACCACATGACACGTGTCAAAAAATGTAGGTCTTTGTTCCTGTGTACATTTGCAAACATTAATCCGACTTTTAAAAGTTTCTTTTGGATTAATGGCTTCTTCCTGATAAGAGTGCATTTTCATCCCATGTTGATACAGTACTCATTTCACTGTGGGTAATGACACAATCTTACCAGCTTCCGCCAGTATCTTCACATGGTCTTTTGCTTTTGTTCTTGGGTTGATATGCACATGTTGGACCAAAGCACGTTCATCTGAGACACAGAACCCATCTCCTTCCTGAGTAGTATGATGGCTGGACATTTCCATCTTGTTTGTACTTGCGTACAATTGTTTATACAGATGAACGAGAAACCTTCAGGTATCTGGAAATTGCACCCAAGGACGATCTAGACTTGTGCAAGTCCACAATTCTCTTCCTGATATCTTGGCTGATTTCTTTAGATTTTCCATTGATTTTACACACAGAAGCAGTGTGTTGCTGGTGTGCATTAAAAAAATACATCAGAAGCTTCCAAAGACATGCCATCATCATATGGGCTGTCCCAAATTGTTTAAATGAATAGTAATCCTAAATGCCTTAAAAATTCTCTCTCTCATATTATTCTGGCATTTGGCAATTATAAATAATTGTGGTAATCCTAACTGACCTGAAACAGGTAAGGTGAGGGTTATTCTGATGCCAGATAGTGAGAAAATGTCTTCTTATATAGTGTATGTAAACTTCTGGTTTCAACGGTAAGTACATACATATACAATGGGCTGCCATTAATCTGAATGGCTGGCGTATACGCCATTAGGGAAGATGTACCCTACTCATAAAAACTTGGGGAGATTTAGCTTTGGTTGAAATCTCAGGATGAACATCAAATTTCTTGATTTTTTAAAAAAAAAAAAAAAAAAAAAAACCAATAAATGAGACCGTTTCAACTTTAGAATGCACATGTCCAACTTTCCAGTATCTCTGTACTTTTTGTACAACTTGCTGATCTCTAACAAGGAGCTTAATGGCAAAATTTACAAAAGGCGTTTGATACTTGAATCATCCAATAAATTTAGGGGATCAATTTGAATTGGGATTTAAACAGTTGCAAAGGGTCTTGCCTCCCTTAAACGTGCTTGGAGTTGTGTGGCATATATCATCCAGTTCCGCAGGGCATTGTTTACAATTAAGCGGTCATCAGTGTGAGATGTAGCCAAAAGGGCGTCCATTTCTTTGCTTGTAACTCTTCCTGTCCCTCTATATGTCTGTTGCAGCCTGCTGATGACACTGATACTCTAAGCTCAGTGGCCACTTCCGTCAGAGCATCCTGCTTGAAGCCTTGCAACGGCAAGGTACTGTTGATCAATAGTAAGGTAAAGTCTTGGTGTCATGATATCAAAATGTGAACAGCACGACGAGTACTGTTTAAATCCCAATTCAAATTGATCCCCTAAATTTATTGAGCAATTCAGGGCTCTATTATCTCTGTCCCCTTGTACATGATATTTAGAGATTCTCTGGTGACTGGTATAGTGCCATGAGACTGGCGCAAAGCAAATGTGGTTCCCATCATTAAAAAAAGGCTTCAGGTAATTATAGACTAGTAAGTTTAAAATCTATTGTAGGAAAAATGTTTGAGGGGCTCATAAGGGACTATATGCAGGAATATGTGGCAGAAAACAATATTATTAGTGATTGTCAGCAGGTTTTACTAAGGACAGAAGTTGTCAGACCAACCTGATCTGTTTTTATGAAGAGGTGAGTAATAGTCTGGATAGCAGGGCGGCTGTGGATATAGGGTTTTTAGACTTTACAAAGGGACATTCCCTTCATCTGGAGAAATAAAAAGGATTCAATCACCAGCCTTCTTCACCATGAGAACTGTAAATCTGTGGAATAGCTGCCTGAGGAGGTGGTCACAGCAGGAATGTTTGCGAGTTTCAGGAAAAGCTTAGATATCTACTTGAAACTAAAAAATATTAATACGTATGTCGCCATATTAAATTCTAGATCCAGTCTGATGGCAACTATGGGATCACAAATAAGATCTTCCTTAGAGCAGACTGGTTCTTGCCTTATGGGTTTCAAAGTCTTCATCAGTAGGGGAAACTAAGCGTAAAAAAATCCTCATCTCCCTACCTTCACCCACATTTTCCCCACCCTTAGTTGAATTTGATAGATATAAGTCTTTTTTTTCAACCGTACTATGCAAGTGATTAAACACCTGTTGTGAATTGTTCCATTAAAGGGAATCTATGGCCAATTTTTTTTTTACTTATTAAATCAAGCCCCTGATCCATATTCTTTTCCTCTCAGTCGCTTTTATTTCCTGATTATAGATCTCTCAATTCATCCGTCTATATACGATTCTGGGGAAGACATTCTTGCTTGCACTGCTTTATCAGCAGTCAGAGAGATACTTTACAGCAGCTTCATGCACATTGGATTCTTAAGACAGATTCTGTCCCATAGAAGTTGTTTTCACTGTGAAGGGAGTGGGAGCTGTGACATCTCCTCTTGTGACTGGTGGATCCTGTGTTATCTGTACACATTGGTGTCTCCTTTCAGCTTGACCCTGCTTTTACTGATAATGAACAGACACTGCTGAAAAGCTCTCTAAACAGAGCAGGAAGTGTCAGACGATTATTAGGCTTAGTGGCCAAAGTGAAAACTGCAGGACTTCAGAATTATTAAAAAAAAATATTGAAAGTGATCTGGAAAATTAAAAAAAAAAAACCTAACCAAAAATTCCATAAAAATGTGTTTAACATAAAAATGTGAGTTAAACAATAAGTTATTTTTTGATGACACATTCCCTTTAAGCTCATTGTCCGAGAGCAGCAAGTTACGCAAAAAGTGCTGAAACACTGAACAGTTGGACATGTGCATTTTAAAGATAAGACATGGTCTCATTTAGTTCATTTAAAAAAAAGTTCAATACATTTTATGTTCATCCTGAAATTTCAACCAAAAACCTTCTATCCCTAACTTTTTTGTGATTAGTATATGATCATATGAAGCTCAATCTGGCAATAACTCCTAAGGGTGTTACAGAGGCTGGACCCCTAGAACTGTGATGTACACCAAGCCACTGATCTATAAGCGGTTGCCTCTGTGATACAACCCTTTGATGCCACTGCCAATAGCCCACACAGCATGCCCTGTGCAGACCATTCAACAGTACAGTAGCTCATCACAGGAAATTATTCTAATCCCATAACATTCAATTAACACCCTGGTTTCATGACTGTACCTTGACGTGTTGAGAGATGTGCTCATCATACTTTCCTTGGTTCTTGAAGCCTCGATCACAGGTGTCACAGTAATGCGAGTAAACCGGTTCTTTCTTCTTTTTCTAATACCGTAGAAAATTTACATAAATCAATGTTAAAAGCTCAACTTACAAACTAGTGTATCCAAAGAAAACAAAAATTAAGGGACTTGAATTTTTGAAAAAATAAATGCCTATTCTAACTTTAAAGAGTAGCCAACTTCTGAGAAATATCAAAACATGTATACAGTACGTGAATGCATTATATATTATATGTATTTTTGTCTGTATTTTATTATTGCAGGAGTAGCTCGATGGGATCGTCCAAGTAATTTTTTTAAATAGCATTCTTTTGCCACACGGAAACAAAAAATATATGCTCACCTCTTCTCTTCACCTTGGATCCAGCTATGTGCCCTCCTCACCCTCTGGCAGTTACTTGCCACTGGCTGATAATAATAATCTTTATTTATATAGCGCCAACATATTCCGCAGCACTTTACAAATTCGAGGGTAAATGTACAGACATTACACATAAAAAGTACTTACAGATGAGACAAGGTGTGAGGGCCCTGCTCGTGAGAGCTTACAATCTATTAGGGTATACAGGAGAGACGAAGGGTGAGAAATGCTGAGTTTACAATGGTCCTGCCATGTTACATAAATAGGGAGTGGTTAACATGAAAAATGGATGAACCTGCCACCCAGACAGTACATCTATATACAGATAAGTGCCTGTGAGTGCCCAAGTGTAGGGAGTGACAGATGTGTGTGATAGCAGTTAGGGATCTTGGTGCGCCAGACTGAGAAAATGTGTTCTCAGGGCCCTCTTAAAACTATGAGGGTTGTGAATGTGCCTGATCGCCCGCGGTAGCATGTTTCAGAGAACTGGTGCCGCTCATGTGAAATCTTGGAGACGGGCATGGGAATTTCGGATGATTGATGAGTGTAACCTGATATCAGCAGCAGAGCGGAGAGAGTGGGTCGGGTGGTAGACAGAGACAAAGGGAGGTGATTTAGGGGAGGTGCAGCGTTGTGGAGAGCATGAGGATTGTATACTGTATCCTGTACTAAATGGGCAACCAGTGCAGTGACTGACACAGGGTAGAGGCATCAGTATAGCGGCTGGAAAGAAAGACGAGCCTGCCTGCTGCATTCAGGACAGATTGGAGAGTGGAGAGTTTGCACAGAGGGAGACCAATAAGCAAGGAGTTACAGTAGCCAAGATGAGAAATAAGGGCCACAATGAGAGTTTCACTTGTTTCCACAGTGAGAAACGGACGGATTCTGGAGATGTTATTGAGGTGCAGGTGACAGGAGCGTGCAAGAGATTGGATATATGGGGTGAAGGTCAGATCAGAATCTAGCATAACCCCAAGGCAGCGGGCCTTCTGCCTAGGAGTCATGGTGGTACCACATAATGAAAAAGAAATCGCTGGGGGGAGAGTGGTTTTGTTACTAGATGTCTGAAATACAAAAAGTTCAGTTTTAGTGAGGTTTAGTTTCAGATGGAGAGAGGACATGATGTCAGAGACAGCGGATGATGACACTATTTAGAAGTGCTTTGAACAGTGATGTCAGTGGATCCAAGGTAAGAGAAAAAGTTACCAGAACTCCATGGAAGCAGTATGCATTTAAAAAAAAGAAATAACTTACCTAAGTCACAGGTAAAAAGCAGCCAAGGCGATTATATATAAAAAAATAAAAAAAAGAAGGGGAGGGAGGTGGGGGGGTGGAGAAAGACAGGTAAGCACCACCTGTAGGCTGTGGTCAACATTAGGCAGATTTATCAATACTGTCTAATTCTTAGACAATGTGAATTTAGACTAGACAGCTTTACTATAGTGTTCTTAAATCTGGTGTATGTTAAAACCATCCAGTCTAAAATCATTTCATTTTTAAGTTGGCTTACTTTATGCCTCTGATGGCGGCAACATTTTGCGCCACATTTTTCCCCACAAAGCCACACCCTCTTGACTAAAAAACACACACCCCTTGTACAATACCACACCCCTTTTGTTTGACAAGGCGCAGGAGAGTCTACAGACGGTTTAAAAACATTATAAAGCATGTAAGACATTATTTGGGGGTCAAAGTGTGCCAGAATTCTGGCGCAATTGCCTTCAGAAATACACCCCACTAAATTTAGGAAAGTACACATATTGTACCAGAGTTCACCTTGAACGGAAAGAATTTTAAAGGGGTTTTCCAAGACTTTTAAAAAGGCTCCAAACGCCATTTCAGCGCTGCCAGAGCTCCGGGGTCTCCCTTCAAGTCCCTGTGCGTGCCGCAAGATGGCGGGTGTTTTAGAAATGCGCGCTGACTAGTGCATACTCCTAAATCGCTGGGAGGGCAGCTCCATTCACTTTCATTATCCCCGTTGTGTAATCGCCAGGAAGAAGAAGTGACATATCACATCTTTCACCCGGCGCACAGTAAGCATCGGGGGAAGACAGAGGGTAATCATAGCTCTCACAGAGAGCTATGATTACCATAGTTACAGTCCATACTTTGGGGCATATCCCAGTGCAATTATGTCCCGAAGTACGGACTAAACAGATGCCGTGAACATACCTTAAAGGGGTTTTGCCATGATGTAATCTTGACGCGGGATCCTCCAAAATAGGTATTTAATCACTTTTCTAAATATATGTGATTACAAAAATTGCAGCCTGAGAGAGCTACTGGCTGCGTTACCTGCCCTTAGTTACTTAAAAGCTTCTATTAGATACGACCTGACAAGAGCTGCTGGCCGGGCTTGCGCAGAGCACACTTCTTATCTGATGAAAGGGAGCTGAAGAAGCTTTCAAGGCACCGGGTAGAAATATGCTGTCTTTTGTATACAGAATCCACTAATTGTAGTTTGATTATTTGAGTGAACATTTTACACGATCCCTTATGCATGGCTCTGTGCTCTGGCTGTGTCCATCTCTCTCTCAGCTAGCGTGGCTTGTTTACATTTGCTTCTTAGCAGATAAGGCACGTCCTGGCAAAACCCCTTTAAAGCCAAAGATTGGTTGCTGCATCATGTGATTCACAAATGCGGCTTCAATGCAGGATGGGAGCGACAGTGGACCTCTGGCAGTGCTGAAATGGTGGTGTTGGGAGAAGTATGGATGGGTTCATTTTCTATTTTTGCACAGTGGGAGGTGGCAGAATTTTTTTTTACCTGTCTTGGAAACCGCTTTAACATAGTCTATATTACCCAGCATGACCTGTACATGCACCGTATTATTTGAGCTCCTAAAATGAGAACACAACTCACGTTCCTACTACATGTGCAGAAAGTAATAATCCGCCAGAATAATATGGGATAACCATATGAAAATGTAATAATGGAAGCGGTGCTGTATTAGGTGGAGTAGATTTCAAGGCAGCTCTCAATGAAAATATGTGGATTCTGACACTGACTGTTCTGAGAACTTGCTGGGGATTTTACTTCTATACAATGTCATTTGGATTCAAGGTGGGGACTCTGCAATGCAAATACACAGCAGATTCTTCTCCTCTAGACCAGGCCTAATACAAGATGTATAGATTGACTAAGCAGGAAAATAGACCATACTATACCTTGTGTTCTTTGTTCCCATGACAACCATTTCCATCCCTCACGTGTTGACTCTGGCCATAATGCCAAGACCCCCCTGAAAGAGCACAAGACAGAAATTGGAAAGAATAAAAAGCGTAACATTAGGTGAGAAGTCTGAAGACAACAAAACATTCTTCATAGGCGCCGCTCTATGGTCTCCATAGTAACACAAACCCGGATCATTGCAAAAGAACCTCGAGATAGAAGTGTTATGAGCGACGTGACATTTCTCGTTAGATTTGTTGAGGTAATTTAAATGTTATTTTAATCCACAGACGTCTCACATACTACAGTTATGTCATCAGAACAGCAAGTATATAACATACTGTATGCACGCCACTGTAGAAGAACGAGAGGTCATGTAGGACATGCCAATAGTCAATGCCAGGTTAAAAAACATTTCCTGAAAGAACTGGAAAAACGAAGTAACTGGGCGCCTTTTACACACCTGATACGTTTAATTATTGGACAATACACACTAATCACAAAAAAGTTAGGGACATTTGGCTTTCGGTTTTTGAAATTTCAGGATGAACATAAAATTTTCTAACAAATTTTTTAAATGAACTAAATGAGACCATCTCTTCACTTTAGAATGCACATGTCCAACTGTTCAATGTTTCAGTACTTTTTGCAAATTTCAAATCTCTAACAAAGAACTTAATGGCAAAATTCACAACAGGCGTTTGATCCCTAAATAACCCAATAAATTTAGGGGATCAATTTGAATTGGAATTTAAACAGTCCTCCTCATCCTGCTGTTCATATTGTGACAACATTATACCAAGTTAAAACCTTACAATTGATCGACAGTACCTGGCCATTGCGAAGTTTCAAGCTGGATGCTCTCAGACAGAAGTGGCCACAGAGCTTGGAGTATCATATAGTGTCATCAGCAGGTTGCAGCAGAGATACAGACACTGGAAGAGTCAGAGAAAGGCAACGAAGTGGACGTCCTTTGGCTACATTAAACACTGATGATCACTTCATTGTAAACAATGCCCTGTGGAACCGGATGATGAATGCCACATAACTCTAAGCATGTTTAACAGAGGTAATAGGCAACCAAGTGTCACGGCATACCATTTGTAACCATTAACATGAGCATGTTCTGTGTGCTAGATGACCTGACCACACCACCAAGCACAGGCATCGTCGTCTTGCATGGGCCAAGAGCATCTACGCTGGACGAAGTACCAGTGGTCCTCAGTGCTGTTCAGTAATTGAAAGTCTATTCAATCTGAGCAGAAATGATGGCCAACGATGCAGGAGACATCAAGGAGAGCTAAGTATCAGCTAGGTCAGGTCCCGGTGAGGTACTCTCGATGTTAGTCTAGCATGCAGACCACACAGATGTAAATAGTTACGAATGATCTGACGTGATACTTGGTTGCCTCTCCCCTCCTTAAAACGTGCCTGGAGTTGTGTGGCATTCATTCAGGTGGTTGTTTACAATGAAGCAGCCATCAGTATGTGATGTAGCCAAAGAACCTCCACTTCTTCGCCTTTCTGTGACTCTTCCAGTCTCTCTGAATCTCTGATACAATCTGCTGATGACGCTCTGCGACATTCTAAGCTCAGTGGCCACTTCCATCTGAGAGGATCCTGACTGAAGCCTCATAATGGCGAGGTACCGTTAATCAATTTTAAAGGTGTTGTTTTGGTCACATGTCAAAATGTTAACAGCATGAAGAGAAGGACTGTTTAAAACCCAATTCAAATTGATCCCCTTAATTTATCGAGCAATTCAGGGATCAAACACCTGTTGTGAATCTTGCCATGGAACTCGTTAGAGAGCAGCAAGTTGTGCAAAAAGTACTGAAACATTGAACAGTTGGACATGTGCATTCTAAAGTTAAGAAATGATCTCATTTAATTCATTTCAAGAAATTTCAATAAATTGCAAACAAAAGCAAAATATCTCTAACTTTGTGAGTAGTGTACATTGAAGGCTTCGACAAGTCCAAGAAAACTAATGGGCATAGAAAATGGTCACTGGCACCTTAGGCTCTGTTCACATCTGTGTCAGATTCCGATGCAGATTCCATAGCATTTTATGGGGAGAAAAAAAATAAAATTCTACCCCTTTTTTGTGTTGGTTTCCTCTGTGTACTCCGGTTTCCCCCTACCTACCCTGACTCCAAAACATACCAAGAGGTTAATCTGGAATTTAGACTGTGACTATCAACAGGAACAGGGACCAATGTGAATAATGAAAGTTTTTGTACAGCGCTGTATAAAGGAAGAAATTAAAGGGCTGCGTCCCTGCACACACTAACTCTCAGTAACAATTGGACAATGTCAGACTGCAGGGACAGACCCCCAGTTGTTAACACCCAGCTGACAGCTTTGTCTACAAAATTATGGTAGTCTCATTCAATCATCTTACTTATCTTATACATAAATTTGACTTCCAAGTATTTAGCATCTGCTTAGTTCTGCAGATTCTTTCCTGTAACTGCATTGTTACTGTTTTGCGCCTAAAAATAAAAATGTTAATTATTTTGTTCGTATTTGGTGAATCCACCTTTTGGTTTTCAAAATTGCCTGAATCCTTCTGGGCTCTGGATCAGATTCAAGCATGTCTTGACCAAAATCTGATCCCAGGTCTCTTCTACACATTCCCACTGTTGGTGCAGACTGGACTTGGATACAAATACAGCTTTTTCTTCAACTCTACCCTCAAGTGTTCGATTGGGTTGAGGACTGGGGACTGTGGAGGTCAAAACAGCAACTCTACTTCATTGTCATTGAACCATTCCTTCTCCAACCTTGACGTCTGCTTCAGGTCATTGTCCTGCTGGGACACTATGTTGTCCTTTTTATACCCATAGTACTTGAGTATATGAGGTAATTCCTCTTGTAGGACACTCACATATAGCTCAGCATTGAGATCAACATCGATCCTGGTCAAGTATCCAACACCTTTGGCTGTGAAACATCCCCATATCCTCAGGCTTCCTCCACTGAATTTGACAGCTCCTTAAATTTCCCGATCTGTTAGAGCTCTTTTCCTTTGATTCCTCCAGACCCATTTGCACCCATCAGAGCCCGGTCTATTTACTTTCATCTCATCACTCCAAATCATCTGTTTCCAATTTTCCACTTTTCATATTTTTTTGCAAATTTGAGCCAATGCTTCCTTTGACAAGATTAAAGTTGAGGCTTTTTCACCTTTATTTGGGCCATCATTTCAGACCTGTGTAATGCGTGTTGCTTGGATGGTCGTCTGTGAAACATATGAGCCACCTCCCCTGCCGTGTGTCTTGTTAGCACTGATAGACCTTGTGATGAGCTGACTTGTTGACTCCGATATTTTGTCTGGACGTCCACCTCTTGGCATTTCAGTGGATGGACAGACTTAATTTCATATTCTTCCAGCCGTCATGGCCTCACATGATGCAGTTTTGCAATTTTCAGACGCGCTATGGATGAGCTGAATGATGTTTCTCTTTTCTTGGGAAATCTTCTTCATGGCTGCTCGAACCAGTAACTTTTTGCTTGGGAATCAGTCTAATAGCACACTGAGCAATTTTTGTGAGAACAGGTTACAAGAAGAAAAAGATTGTCCCACCACCAGGAGCAAAACCGTAACAATGCAGTTACATGATAAGAATCTGCAGAACTAAACATGTGCTAAATAGTTGCAGATCAGAGTTATGTATGAGAGCCAAGATGATTGTCTATAAAGTGATGGTAGTCTCACGTTCAAAGCTGTAGTCTACGGCGAGATATGGAGCCTGAAAGTCAAAACTTCAAAACATTGTTACCCTTTTACTTGTCAGTGTAAAATATATTTATTGGATAGGACTTTAGAACACACAAAGAAAAAAACTTCAAGAAATTTTTAAATATGCAAAATGCTACAGTAAGTGGAAACAAAAACCTCCTGAGTAACATTTGTGGAGGCTATGAATTTGTTCTGAAAACTAGTATCACCTCCATCAGATCCTCCCTTCATAGAGGACCTCAAATCTGATCTCATTATTTCCAGGCTAGAGAACGGCCTCTCTACACTAACTTAGGTTGATGGCGAAGCGGTGACCACAGGGGCAACATCTCTAACAATGTCAGGGTATAAAGGAATTGCCTCAAGCACAGTCAGTTCTGATGAACAGTTTAACTCTTCTACTTCTTTGAAAGCAAGTGAAAAATGTTGCTGAGATCTGGTCAATCTGTTTGCTATGGGAGCGGAATCTTTCCCCTGCAGCAACACTTTGCCTGCTCCATGTCATCAATTACACTCCTCATGTGATAAGGCTGAAGATATGGGAGCAGTAGCACTGACAAAACTCAATTCCTCTTGCTCTTTGCACTGCACTGAACTAACTGTACCAACGTATTATATATTTTGGGAGTCTGAGTCGGTCCATTTTAGAATGACTCGACTCCACCAAAATGGGCACCGGCTGACTCCACAGCCCTGGTACTAACAATAGTAAATAGCCATATGCCGACATATGTGAAAGAGATACCAGCAGGGAAACCTGAACCTATTGCAAGACCAAAGGGGATGCTGCCCTCAGTAGAGAGTTGCACCCTTCACTAGGTGATGTCAATGCACATGGATAAAAGGGTAATTGCAAATAATAAAAAATTAGGAATTAAACTCCCCATCTGGCATCATAACATCATACTGCCGGCCTAGATATCTGCCTCCAGGAGAAGCGGACACCACGCCGGCCTAGATATCTGCCTCCAGGAGAAGCGGACACCACGCCGGCCTAGATATCTGCCTCCAGGAGAAGCGGACACCACGCCGGCCTAGATATCTGCCTCCAGAGAAGCGGACACCATGCCGGCCTAGATATCTGCCTCCAGGAGAAGCAGACACCATGCCGGCCTAGATATCTGCCTCCAGGAGAAGCAGACACCATGCCGGCCTAGATATCTGCCTCCAGGAGAAGCGGACACCATGCCGGCCTAGATATCTGCCTCCAGGAGAAGCGGACACACCCCGCCGGCCTAGATATCTGCCTCCAGGAGAAGCGGACACCATGCCGGCCTAGATATCTGCCTCCAGGAGAAGCGGACACCACGCCGGCCTAGATATCTGCCTCCAGGAGAAGCGGACACCACGCCGGCCTAGATATCTGCCTCCAGGAGAAGCGGACACCACGCCGGCCTAGAAATCTGCCTCCAGGAGAAGCGGACACCACGCCGGCCTATAGCTCTGCCTCCAGGAGAAGCGGACACCACGCCGGCCTAGATATCTGCCTCCAGGAGAAGCGGACACCATGCCGGCCTATATATCTGCCTTTAGGAGAACCGAATACTGTCGGTCTATATACATACATATAGTATGGAATGGTAACCAAAGAGTCAAGAACAACTTTCAAAGATATCAGAAGTGACCTCCAGGGTGAAGGTTAGACCCCACCACCCGTCGCTGTGTTTACCAAAGTGGATTTAATAGAAGACAACCAAGGAGGAAATCACTGTTGAAAGCAAATCATAAAAAAGAATGGAATTTGCCAAAATGCACGTGGACAGTTACAGAGCTTCCGGGAGAATGTGCTTTGGAAAGAAAAGACAAAACTGGAGCTTTTTGGCAAGTCACATAAGCTCTATGTTTACAGATGCAAAAACAAAGCAAGCAAAGAAAAGAACTATACACATCGAGGAGGGTTGCTTATGTTTTGGGTCTGCTTTGCTGCATCTGGCACAGGATATTTTGCATCTGTGCAGAGCACAATGAAATCTCAAGACTAGCAAGGCATTCTAGAGAGAAAGGTGCTGCCCAGTGTCAGAAACCTTGGTCACAGGTCATCCAACAGGATAATGACCCAAAACACACAGCTAAAAACATGCAAGAATGGCTGAGAGCAAAGTATTGAACTGTTCTGAAGAGGCTTCTATTAGCCTTGATCTAAATCCTATTGAACATTTGTGGAAGGATATGAATCCTGCAGTCTGGAGAAGGCAACTTCACACCTGAGGCAGCTGGAGCAACTTACTCATAAAGAGAGGGGCCAAGATACCTGTGGAGAGGCTCAGAAGTCTCATTGAGAGTTATAGAAATCGTTTGCAGTGATTGCCTCAAAAGGTTGTGCAACAAAATATTAGAGGGATTTCATGCCTGGTCTGTTCTGCTTCAGCTTTCAGTGTGTTCAGAAGGGGGAGTGTATGATTTGTTTGAACTGCATATCATGTGACCCAGCAGGCTGACATCACCATGGCTTTCCCCACAGTGTGCTCAAACAGAGGTCTGTTCACATAAAGAACTATGAGAAGCTATAATGTAGCTGAGTGATTAGCACTTCTGAATCACAACATAGGGGCCCTAGGTTCAAATCCCTGCAGGAACCTAACCTTGTGTTTTTTGTTCCAATGCACATTGATTGAGGTTTCTTTTCTTTTTTTTTTTAACTGTTTAATTACTAAGGTAGACAGGAGTAAAATGACAGCACCTGGGGTCCAACACTCGCTCAGCAGTGAGTGTGTATGATTACTAGGCAGGGAAGAGACTGGCAGCAGCTGCCTGAGAGGAGAGGTGTTGTCTGAGCATGTATGGATAGGACTGGGGAGCTCTCAGCCCTGGTCGTATCCCCTGGAGACTAGCTGTACACTATGGATTACTAAGGGAGCAGCTAAAACTAAAAATTCTGGACCATTTTTAATAAAGATGAATGGTGAAAATGTTGATTATTTAATCTGCAGCTCAACACCTCAATTTTATTTCATGGCAAAACCGCTTTAACTCCTTACCGACATTAAACATATGGATATGTCCTGATGCCGGTAAAGGGTTTCGTAGGGGGATCACGCTGTGATCCCGCTACATAGCTGCCGTTGCTAGTGGCTAATAGCAGCCCCCCCCCCCCCAATGCTGTTGAACCCTTGTGAAGGCTTCCATCTCTGCCATGTTTTTGTTTTCACCACTTCCTGCATCAGGCAGGAAATGGGAAAACCGCCATCTTTGTTCACCCTAATGCACTGTATGTACAATGCATTAGGCTGTAGAAATCAGGGCTGTGGAGTCGGAGTCGTGGAGTCGGTGTCATCATAAAATTGACCGACTCCGACACCCAAAATAAATAATAAGTTGGTCCAGTTAGTTCGATGCAGTGCAAAGAGCAAGAGGAATTGGGTCCGGCCAGTGCTACTGCTCCCATATCTTCAGCTTCATCACATGAGGAGTGTAATTGATGACATGGAGCAGGAAGAGCGCTGCCCCAGGGGAGAAGATTCTACTCCCATGGCAAACAGATTTCAGCAAAAATTTTCACCTGCTTTCAAATATGTAGCAGATTTCAACCATTCATCAAAACTGACTGTGGCTGAGGTAATTCCCTTATACCCCGACATGTTGCCCCTGTGGTCACCGATTTGCACCCAACCCAAGTTAGTGTAGAGAGGCCGTTCTCTAGCCTGGAAATAATGAGATCAGATGTGAGGTCATGTATGCAGGATCTGATGGAGCCAATACTATTTCTCAGAACAAATTCAGAGACTTCACAAATTTTCCTGCACAATTTTTTTGTGTTCTAAAGTCATATCCAATAAATATATTTTATACTGACAAGCAAAATGGTAACAATGTTTCGAACTTGTGACTTTCAGGCTCCATATCTCCCCATCCACTACAGCTTTGTATATGAGGCTACTTTAATTTTATATACAGTCATCTTACCTATCTTATACATAAATGTGACTTGCAAGTATTTAGCATCTGCTTAGTTCTGCAGATTCTTTCCTGTAACAGCATTGTTACCGTTTTGCTCCTAAAAATCAAAATGTTAATTTTTATTATTTTGTTAGTATTTGGGAAATCCACCTTTGGTTTTCAATACCGCCTGAATCCTTCTGGGCTCTGAATCAGATTCAAGCATGCCTTGACTAAAATCTGATCCCCGGTCTCTTCTACACATTCCCAATGTTGGTGCAGACTGGACTTGGATACAAATACAGCTTTTTCTTCAACTCTACCCATAAGTGTTCAAAAGATCAAAACATTGTTATCCTTTTGCTTGTCAGTGTCTGTTCTACCTAAATAGCTTGATTATTGTATCATAAGGTGATAAACAGCCTGATGTTACCACTTTACTGCAGTAAGGTTATCACTTAAAGAATCGCCATGTATGAGGGAGTCAGAAGTCGGAGTCGGAGGTTTAGGAAATTGAGGAGTCGGGGCTTTGGCTTGCCGACGCCACAGCCCTGGTAGAAATGATCAAGCCTCCTAGTGGTGAAGCGCCCTAGGGGGACTCAAAGTTTAAAAATCACCTCCCTTTTGCCATTTTGAAAATTAAAAAAAGTTACACATATTTGGTATTGTTGCATCTGAAAAAGTCTGATCTACTAATATAACAATTTATCCCGTACACTGAAAAAAATTCCAAACGCCAAAATGATCAAGAAAGTCGCATGCATTCCAAACTACTAGCAATAAAAAGTACACTTCAGCCCGCAAAAAATGCATCCTAACTCACATCTGTAGGCGTTAGTACAAAAAAGTTATTTGTTGCACAAATTGGCACCGCTGCGCACATTCCAAAAGTAGAAAATGTTCGGAATTTTTTTACGCCACCAAAACATAACGGAAACTGTACACGTTTGGTATTTGCGGATCCGTATCAACCTGTAGAATACAGATAACGTCATTTTTACCGAAGATTGAACGCTGTAAGCCAAAACACCCACAAACATGGCGCAAGTACATTTTTTTTCACTTTTTGCTCCACTTAGAATTTTTTTGCGGTTTCCCAGTATATTCTATGGTAATATGAATAACACCATTAGAAAGTACATCTTGTCCTGCAAAATAAAAGACCTTATATGTCTATGTAGGTGGAAAAATAAAAAAAAGTAGTGGCTCTGGGAAAGCAAGGAAGAAAAAAAAAATAAATTTAGAGCCATATTATTATGACCCAAAAAATTATGCAAAGGCAACACTTCAAAACAAGTGTGATTTATTACCCAGCGACAGCAACGTTTCAGCCCTGAACGTTGGGGCTCAAACATTCCTGTTGTTGGGTCAATAAATCACACTTTTTTTGAAGTGTTGATTTTACATAATTTTTTTGTATCATATTTCTGACCCTGATCCTGAGGGAGTGCACTGTTTCTAAGTGAGTTCTTTTTGCTGCTGGAAGTTCAATTGTTGCATATTATTATGACCATCCGTCAGAAAGGGTTAAGAGAACCAGCAGTTTTAAATAGATACTTTTTAAAGCAGGATTCGCAGCTTATTGACGCAAATCTGTTTTCTAAATGAAAAAGGGGGACATTTATAGAGCTAAGAGGGACAGAGGGACCTGGGTCAAAAATAGGGACTGTCCTCCCAAAATAGGGACAGTTGGGAGGTATGCAAGTGTGTATATGTATCTGTTCCCAAACCGCATGAACCAGAAGGCCCCACGTATCCTGCGCCTACAATAGTGTTCAATGCCTATTGCTATATGTAACATCGGGCTCACCCACCGTATGGCTGCATGTGCTGGTATCCCCACTGATGCCACCCTCCATACCAGGGTCCAGGTGGCGCTGCCGGTGACCAGTGTCCGTGAGCCTCGGTGTTCTGGGGCGGGTCCCAATGTCCTGTTTGCCCCGGATCCGGGGTAGTAGAGACAGCGGGAGCAGTGAGGACAGGAGCCGGGTAAGCCGCATGCTGCTCCATGATAACAACGTGCATGTGGAACCTACTTCCGGGTGACATATAGCGTCATGACACAGGAAAGAATCCCTCTAGGTGTCGGCGGCTCAGGATTCAGTTGTCCTGCATAGGAGGGCGCCCTCTACACACAAAACGCGGGTACAGTTACCGAGAAATCTAATATGATCATGCATTGTATAGTTAGTGAGGAGAGTTGGGCAGCCAGAATCAAATATGGCGGTGTAGGAGCTCGGCCAGTGTCACGTGGTTGTCTGTGGAACGCATACGTCATTATGGAGCGACAACTCCTTTGTCTGTGCGCTATGTTTGTGTATCTCTGTCACCGTGCATTAGTAACGCCGTGCAGTGTCTGTAGATCGCAGTGCTGAGCCGCTCAGTCTCTGGAGGAGTCGTCGTTCACCATTATAGTACAGGTTAGGGCTCTAGCTGCGACAGAACTTTGGGCGGAAGTGGTGGCGCACGGTAGTGACGTCAGCGCTGATGAGCTCCCTGCACTGTTCAATATGTCCCGGGATCTGATCGGTCCAGCTCTGCCTCCTGGGTTCTGCAGTGATCACGATCAAGAGGATGAGGGAGAAGGTAATACAGAGGCCACAGTGTACTGCCAAGCATGCCCACCGGTGGCATCAGCTAGCTGTGACCCAGACAGGGACGTCAGATCAGGATGAGTGCTGTGCTGGGCACAGGAAGATGTAACTAGCACGATTTAAAGGGGGTTTCTAATATTTTTTATTTTATTTTTTAAAGATCCTACTGCGCAAAGGGGTTGTCTCACTACATTGATTCATCTTACCTCAGTCCTGTTTTCTTGGTTTCATTTTGAATTCAGGGGTGTGTTTACTGGCTAGGCTACTGTATTATGATTATTATTATTTATTTTAGAGCGCCATTGATTCCAGGGTGCTGTACGTTTAGTGGGTTACATACATAACATAAGTCAAACATTTACAATAGTGACAATCTCTGACTAACAGGTACAGAGGGAGAGAGGACCCTGCCCGCAAAGGCTTTCAATCTACATGGAAGGGGGAAGGAGACAGAAGGTGAGGGGCAGACATGTTTGTGGAGGGTGTGGCGACAGCGGGGTTATTCTAGGTCGTAGGCTATCCTGAAGAAGTGGGTTTTCAGGTTGCTTTTGAAGCTGGTGAAAGTTGAGGAGAGTCTGATGTGTTGGGGCAGTGAGTTCCAGAGTGTGGGGGAGGCAGGAGAGAAATCTTAGAGACGGTTGTGTGAGGAGCTGATAAGAGGAGAGCAGAGAAGAAAGTCCTGTGAGGAGCGGAGGTTGTGTGAGGGGAGGTATCTGGAGAAGCCAGGTCTGTAGCTATAGCGACCTGAGGAGCTGATGCAGCCCATACAAGAGGGGATATCTTGGAATAGGTAGGACACTGTTAATGGACACATATTGCAAAGTGACTTGTTTTTGCAAGATCTTTAACATAAAAAGCAATCCTTGTAGTGAGACAACCCCTTTAAAACTGCTTTAATATGAAACCACTTACTACTCTGCTGCCGCAGTCTCATCCACACGCAGGACTCTGTTGTCCTCCGCCGGTCGCTCAGCAGTGACGTCCTCTCTTCTGTGACCATAAACCAACGACTGGCCTCAGTGGTCACTGCCCGCATGCACGGCACAAGACCTGACTGATGGTTGGGAGGTCACTGCTGAGTCACCAGCGGGGGACATCACGACTCCAGAGGGGCTGGAACAGGAAACAAGGCGTATACAAGTTCATTTTTTTATGTTAAAGCAATTTCAAACAGAATGGGGTTTTCCAAAAATCTTGATCAACCCCTTTAAAGAGAACCTGCACCAGTGTCTCTTAGTAAATCCTTGTGTTTCCAGTGGAATAACAATTCTGGAGCATCTTCTCTTATATCTCTGTGTTGTGCTGTTCCTCTGTTATTCCTTCTAGAAATATATTACTGAGTCTGTCAGCTGGGTGCTGCTAATTTAGAGGGTGTCCCTGCTCATAATGACATTGTCCATTCATTGCTGACAGTCTGTGTGTGCAGGGACATGCGCCTTTGAAAGCTCCTAATGATGACATTCATCTGACAGATTCAGCAATACATTTCTAGGAGGAAGAACAGAGGAACAGCACAACACGAGTTATAAGAGAAGATGCTTCAGAACTGTTATTTCACAGGGAACACAAGGATTACTAAAACAAACGTGTCAGGAGATGTCATGGGTTCTCTTTAAAGGGGTTTTCTCACTATAAAGATAAGCTTGTAACATGTAGGTGAAGATAAATGAAGACTAATACTAAATACATTGCTGTTTTAATTTTGCTTTGTTCAGTTGATAAAAAAAGATTTTATCTACTGCTACTGTACACAAGTTTCTCTAGGTTACCAACCACCTCTCTCTTCTCATTGCACCAAGCTGCCATCTAACCATGGCGAGTCACTCCCTCTAGCATAGGAGCTTGTTTATCTAGGTTAATGACAAACTTTAAGCCTTAGAGCGCTGTAACCTTGTGCAGTCATTTCACTGTAACAAGAACAGCAACGCTGATATGCCATTCACTTCAGTTTAGTGGTGCAGTTCAGCACCGATTCTTAACATTTCTCCAAGTGGGTACACACTATCTTTCAAGCTGGGTGCTTGCTCTTTCTGTATATGGTACTTTTAGTGGCAGCATAATGTAAGATCAAAAGTAGGGCAGTTCTTTCCAGCCTTATTACTATGGGATAACCCTACTCTAATCTCCTACTCCGGAGAAGCTTGCTGTAGGGGTTTGTATAGGCTGCTATCATTTTCATCTATATCTGTATTGTGGCCCAGGGACTGTTTACATTATTCATTGTGATTTGTGTTTGTCTTACACGCTAGAAAAGCTCCTGGAGAACATGCAGAAAGTGTCTATAGGTTTAAATATCCAACTGAAGCCAAAAGTGCGTTCTAGTGGATTCAGTCTTGCCCAAAACAAAAAAACGGTGGTATAACATAGTAGACTGTTCTACTCTGTTCCCCACGTCCATTTTTTTTTTTACCATGGCATCTGTTACAGGTATCTGTTAACCCCCTTAAAGGGGATGTATCCCCCCCTCCCCTTCCCATGTCACTGTGTCTCTCCCTACCAGTCTTATTTTGTAAGAGTTGTATACATACCACAGGCTGCATTCAATCTAGACTGAGCACTGATCTCTTCTCCTCTCACAGCTGGAGATTTGTTACAGTTAAATTCAGCTTTCTAAGAACAGCACAGATCTCCCTTCTATGCAGGAGAGTTAGGCACCGAGACACAACTGTGCTGTTTTCTGATTGTGGAAGCCCTGCAGTGTTATTCTGTTTCTTCTGGCTTCGCAGAGTGAAAATGTGCCGGTCCCTTACTTTGAGTGAAAGTCAGGAATGCAAGCTCTGCGAGTACTGCGACCGTGGGCTGAACAGAATGTAAATGAGCTCTCAGCTAGTCAAATACCACGACGAGGGATACGACCAGCACTGGATATCAGTGTAAACAGAAGATAAGGGATCCTGTGATAACAAGACAGCTTTGCTAATGACATCTAATTGCAAAGTTGCTTGTTTTCACTGTCCCCTTATTCTGAAGACCATTTAATGAAATGATACAACCCCTTTAAGGACACAGCTATTTTTTATTTTGTTGCATTAATTTTTTCCTACCTGCCTTCCAAAAGTCGTAACTTTTTATTTTTCCATCTGCATAGACATATGAGGGCTTGTTTTTTGCGGGACAAAATGTACTTCTTAATGGTGCCATTGAAGGTACCATGTACTGGAAAACCCCAAAAAATTCTATGTGGGGTGGGACATGAAAACAATATAATTGCAACATTTTTGCTGGGGTTTTGTTTTCATGGAGTTTGCTCTTTGGTATACATGTTATCTGTATTCTGCCCGGTACCCCACAATCTCGATATGGGGGGTTAAGGGCAATTGGGGGAAGCAACGGTGCGCAGTATCATTCCTTATTCATTTAGACGCCATGATTGCTGCAGCATCTCTAGCAGATGTCTCTGATCCCTGCTGAATAGTGGCAGGTGTCAGCTGTAATTAACAGCCGACACTCGCTGCATATAGAGAGGGCTGAGCGACTGAGCCGCTCTATACTCCCTTAGCAACAATAGGACGTACCCATAGGTGGATTGCCGCTAAGGGGTTTAATATTTAATTTGGATGAATTTAGGTGACATGAGATATTAAATGGCAACTGATTTTTTTTTTTCTAAAAGTATATCAAATGCTAGGGCCAGACTGGGACTGAAAAGTATCTCTGGTGCAAAAGCAAAAACCCCACTAGCCAACATACCAGGTCAGAGTCGGTGTCTATTTTGATGGAATTGGAGTCGTTATAAAATGGTCTGACTCCCAAAACATATAATAAATTGGTCCAGTTAGTTTGATGCAGTGCAAAGAGCAAGAGGAATTGGGTCTTGCCAGTGCTACTGCTCCCATATCTTCAGCCTCATCAAATGAGGAGCTTAATTTTGAAAAGTATTTGGATGACATGGAGCAGGCAAAGTGTTGCCGCAGGGGAAAAGATTCGTCTCCCATAGCACACAGATTGACCAGATTTCAGCAAAATTCTTCACTTGTTCTCAAAGATGTAGAAGAGTTCAACTGTTCATTAGAACTGACTGTGCCTGAGGAAATTCTCTTAAACCGTAAGATTGTTCGAGATGTTGCCCAAGTGGTCACCACTTTCCCCACAACCCAAGTTAGTGTAGAGAGGCTGTTCTCTAGGCTGGAATTAATGAGATCAGTTTTAAGGTCATCAATGAAGCAGGATCTGATGGAGGCAATATTATTTTTCAGAACAAATTCATAGACTCACTCAACATGTTACCAATTAAGTTTTTGTTGAAAACTGGTTTTCCCACTTACTGCAGTGTTTTACATTTTAACAATTTATTAAAATTGTTTGTGCTCTAAAGTTGTATCCAATAAATATATTTTACACATATTTTACAGCTTTGAATGTGAGACTACCATCATTTTATAGACAATCATCTTATACATCTTATACATGTATAAGATCTTATACATAATTTTGACCTACAACTATTTAGCATATGCTTAGTTCTGCAGATTATTGTCATGTAACTGCATTGTTACTGTTTTGCTCCTGGAGGTGGGACAATCATTTTCTTCTTCTATATTAGAAATTACAACCAGTTCTCACATTCCCTAATAGCTCACTGTGTTATTAGGCTGATTCCCAAGCCAAAGGTCACTGGTTCGAATCGAGAAGCAGCAGTGAAGAAGATTTCCCAAGAAAGGAGAAACCACATCATCCAGCTCATTGATAGCGTCTCTGGACCTAGAAAATTACCAAGCTGCATCGTTTGAGGCCATGACAGCTGGAAGAATATGAAATGAAGTCCATCCATCCATTCCAAAGCCAAGAGGTGGACGTCCAAGCAAAATATCAGAATCAACAACTCGGCTCATCACAGGGTTTATCACTTCTCATGCGACAGACACGACAGTGGAGGTGGCTCGTATGCTTCCTAAGAGTGAGATCGCAGTCGTCCATCCAAGCACCGGGCGCATTACACAGGTCTGGAATGATGGCTCGAAAAAAAGGTGAATAAGCCTCGACTTCAATCTCGTTATAAGAAGCGTTGGCTCAAGCTTGCAAAAAAAAGTACGAAAAGTGGACAGTAGAATATTGGAAACAGGTGATTTGGAGCAATGAGATGAAAGTCAATAGACCGGGCTCTGATGCGTGCACATGGGTTTGGAAGAATCAAGAGAAAAGGGGACTAACTGATTGAGAAATTGAAGGAACTGTAAAAGTTGGCAAAGAACTGGTTCAATGATAATGAAATAGAGTTGCAGTATTGGCCTCCACAGTCCCCAGACCTCAACCCAATTGAACACTTGTGGGTTTAGTTGAATAAAAACCTGTATTCGTACCCAAGTCCATAATGCACCAACTTTGGGAACGTGTAGAAAAGACCTGGGATCAGATTTCGGTTGAGACATGCTTGAATCTGATTCAGAGCCCAAAAGGATTCAGGCAGTGCTGAAAGCCAAAGGTGGATTTACCAAATACTAAGAAAATAATAAAAATTAACATTTTTATTTTAAGGAGAAAAACGGTAACAATGCAGTTACATGACAAGAATCTGTAGAACTCCGCAGATGCTAAATACTTGCAAGTAAAATGAATGTATAAGATAGGTAAGATGATTGTCTATAAAATGATGGTAGTCTCATGTACCAACCTGTAGTGGATGGTAAGATATGGAGTCTGAAAGTCAAAAGTTCAAAACATTGTTACCATTTTGCTAGTCAGTGTCTGTTCTACCTAAATAGCTTGATTATTGTATCATAAGGTGATAAAAAGCCTGATGTTACCATTTTACTACAGTAAAGTTATCACTCAGTCGGAGCCGGAGTTAGGGAAATTTTCAGAGTTGGGGCTTTGGCTTACCGACTCCACAGCCCTGCCACATACATTATCCCCTTCGCCCTCTCCCACACCTCCCACCACAAAAGAATCGCTGTACTGCATGCTCGCAAAAGCGAAAATATGCATTTCCTGGTCACACATTTTGCTACTGCAAAACATACTGCACCATCAACACAAGAAAGAGAATAAAAGAAGAAACACCTAATCACACAGGTTAAGACATACATTTACTCTTAGGCCTCGTTCACACGGAGGTTTTTGCCGCGGTTCCCGCGACCAAAACCCCGTCTGACCCTCGCCGCAAACTCGCGTCTCCTGACGCGGGTTTGTGCCGCGGGCGCTGGGCGTGGTCTTGGCGTGGGTGGGGCGTGGCTTGGGGCGCGGCTTGTGAAGAGGGTTTGCCCCCTTGCAAATTAATAGGCAGGGGGCAAACCGCGCGGTCCCAAACCCGCGGCGTGTGTTTATTAACGCGGTTTCCCATAGGAAACCTTGTTAATAAACTGGGTGCGGTTTTGGCCGCGGAACCCGCGGCCAAAACCGCGCCCAATGCCGCCGTGTGAACATGCCCTTACCGAGACAAGTGTACCGCCATACAGTGACCATTCAGTTCAGGTTGTCATTGCACAGCAGACCATACAAGTAAATACAGCACTAATTTAGCACAGAGGCAAAACAATAGCATCCAGTAACTCAGAGGTAATGCCTTCTCTGGTTGTAGGTTCACATTTTCCCTTTTCTTTTACGTCCAGTCCAGACAGATACGATGACTTCCAGCCGCAACTCGTCTTGAGAATTTGCCGCACATCTTGAGCTTTTCACTTCTCCAGCACCCTCTCCACAACTCTAAACACTCATTCATAGTACCCCGAATGGTGGTAATGTCCTCTTTGGTAGCATCTATAGTAATCTTATCACAGAACAGTAAATCTGCAGAGATTCTTAGTCTCTTTACCAACAGCACCTCTACACAAACTCCCCATTCATATTAGTACCCCAGATGGCAGTAATGCCCTGAGGACAAAGATACAATTGTAGGTGGCCACCAGAGAAAAGAAATCCAGAGCATGGGCCAAATATACCTGGTGTAGCCCCAACATTAGTGACCCAGGATCTGGCTGTCTACCTGGCAGCTACTCTGTAGGGCAGAGGGTCAGTCTGGGCATACCACATACTATGGGTCACATGTATGAAAACTGTCTAGGTCTAAAACTCACTTTGTTGCCCATGGCAACCAATCAGAGCGCTCCTCTCATTTTTCCAGAGCACTGTATGAAATGAAAGGGGCGTTCTGATTGGTTGCTATGGGCAACAAAGTGAGTTTTAGACCTAGACAGTTTTCATACATGTGGCCCTATATGTTTTTTATATTGTGGGTGAGGTATGTCACTATAGGCATGCACACATATAGCGCTCCCAGTATACATGGTAACTGCACATCACAAACATCATTTGGACAGAATCCTACTTGTTGGGACTCGTCTTGTTAATTGGGTGTTGTCATCATGCTGTTTCACAGAGCCTGCTCTTCACTTCCAGCTTCAGGTTTCCATTTCCTGGTCAGACTGTGGGTGGTTCTAAAGCAGGGATAGGCATATGGGCTCTGCCATTCCTAGCTGAGCCTGTAAGGCTATGTTCACACGGTATAATTGTGGGGCGTAATTACTCCCCTCAATTACGCCAGGACTACCGGAGCTCGCGCCAACACCCGCGAGACCCATAGACATTCATTACTAGCGGCGCGTATTCGCCGCTAGTAATTGACATGACAATTATCTCTCCCCTCGGCGTATTGTCCGAGCGGGGAGAGGATACATAATCCATAGGTCTCTATGAGAACTGTGGATTACCGTAATGACTGGGACGTATTGAGCGCAGTACGCAGCGAAATACGGGCTGAAATACTTCCCAGTTTAAGTCGTGTGAACATAGCCTTAGAGTGACATTGGTGATGGAAGGGTTTTAACAACAGGGTGCAAGGCTGCAAAGCTTCCAAGGGTTAAAGATTGTCCGTAAGAAAGTTAAATAAGCCTCTGTGCTGCTAAGACACAGCAGGAGTTATGTCACCATCCCGAACAGAGTGGTGGTCAGTAACTAGAGAAGCAGGAAATAAGAACTGCTCTAACTGAAGAGAAGTACGGCCTGGTTCACATATGCCTTGGTGGTTCCTTTTGGAACCTCTGTCACATGTTCTGTCAGGAATCACGGACAACATGGTGGAAACCCGATAGACTCCTTGTAATTACAAGGATCCGTCGGGCGCCATGGGTGTCCATTGTGAAACGAATCCAACTGCTTCTGTTTCCACCCGGTGCCGGAGGTTCTGAATGGAACCCAGGACGCAGAGGTGAACCTAGCCTAATATCAGAACAGCAGTGTATTTGGTAATAGTCTTTATTTACCCTTGCCTACATGATTAAAGCTAATCAGTGTGTGTGTGGGAGGTGGAGGGGGGAATACCCCTTTAAGCATCTCTAAGCAGGTTGAGCAGTCACTGCAGGTGCCAGATCTTGCTACTGCCGAGTTCTCTGATAAGGTCCCTAGTAAGGGAAACCAAAGTAGGTGGTACTTCGTGTAGAAACCCTGCCTACTGAATGGACACCACCATGTAGAAGGTCTGCCAAGTAGGTCCACTCAATTTGGAACCCATTGATAACTAGGAGACAGTTGTACGTCGGGGACTGCCTATACTATACTATAGTAGTCTATAGTATATGCAATAGTAGTCTAGACTATAGTCTATATTATAGTAGTCCCACAAGTTAAAGGGTAGGTTCACACAATATATCTTGCTAGCTTGGAATTTCAATGAGGAAACGATCAGATTTCTGCCTCCTCTATTTTTGTATTTAAAAAATACTTTTGTATACTTTTTGTACTTGAGTAAAATCGTCATCTAACCGACAACGATGATTCTGCACTCAATGAGAACTGTACTTGAACATTGTTTGACGCTTATTTTGGGGGCATATTTTGGCGCAAAATACGTCCCAAAATAAGCATCAAAAAACTCGTGTGAACATCCCCAAACAGTCTGTGCGTAGTGTAAAACTGTTGCAGCTTATGACTATAGCTCAGGTAATTAGTCATGTCTGACAGCCTTCTACATCACAATGTTCATACAGAGATAGCTGTAAGCACTCTGCAAGCAGTAGGACCACCCACTGGACTCCTAAATTTAAAATATCAGGAATGTAGATGAATAGAATGCAGGTTTGACTGAATTGCTGTGCTCAGCGTCTGTAGCTCTATCATATAATTTCCACAGGTCAGACGCCATGTTTACCGGGGCAAGTTCCCTTAAAGAGAACCTGTCACATAGTTTTTGCCCCCCTGGCTGAGGACAGAACAAGCAAGTGTCAGACATACTGCTCCCAGCGCTGTGTCCCTTATTCTGTAAGATGCTGTAGTTTTCGCGTATTTAATGCTCATACCTGCAGTTTTCAGCCAGAAGAGTCATTCGAAGAGTCCTTCAGAGTGTCAGTTTTTTTCAAACCCTGCCAATCGGAGGCTAGCCCCGCCCACCTCAACTGACAAACCTATTACTTTGAATAGGTAGAAACATGTGAATAACTGTCAGTGGGCGGAGCTGCTTGGGGGAGAGCTAACCCCTGCTCATGAATAAGATTTGAGGGGTAAATGCTCTAAAACTGCTGCATCTTACAGAATAAGGGACACAGCGCTGGGAACAGCAGGTCTGACACTAGCTTGTGCTGCCCTCAGCACAGTGGGCATAAACTATGTGACAGGTTCCCTTTAAAGATGCTTCATGAATGTTTTATACAGTGTATTAGAATGTCATATTATTCGTTCTGTTTTAGATCTGTATATTATAGATGCTGATGCAAGGGTATCCTCTGACAATTACCGCAGATGTCCTAGGCAATGTGCCAGACACAGCACATATTTACTGAAGGCTGTATTAGCTGTTGTAGGATGTGGAGTGTCCCTGTGGTATACACAAGCTGCCGCAGAGAAGAGACGCTCAGAAGTATATCACAGAGAGGAGCTTTGCCCAAGGGTTATCTCCTATAATTAGATATTCATCCTTAGGCATCTCACACACTGGCAGCTAATGAAGATCCATTGAGTGCCAGCTGTTTGACCTAGGGTAGGTGTTTGTAGGAAAACCAATAAACATCTGTAATTACAAGGATGAGAAACATTAGCTTTATAAATGTGATAATTATTATATAGTGAAACCTATCCAAAAGACCACATCTTTATGAAGCCCACCTATTCACCCCGATCATATTTCCTGTGACATATCATATAAGTTCATCATATAGTATTAATGCTAGCTGCCCTTTCTTGAGACGACCATTCTCTAAAAGACCAAAGGGGTTGTCTGTTTTTTTGGGAGTTCTTTTATCACTTTAGGTTATTGCTATACTAAGGTGTGTGTGTGTGTGTCAGCGTCAGCACCTACCAAAATGGATATAGTAGGGTGCAAGCAGCAAAAAAAAAAACCTGTCACGGATCTACTTAACTATAGAAAAGGAAGCTTGAAAAAGGCTCTGTGTGAGCCGAAACATTGCGTTGGACATGAAATAAAGCACATTTTTTCAATTTTTATTGATTGTGAGCGCCAGCGGTTTTTTCTTTTCTATCTATCTATCCACACACACTTCTAGCCAGAAGTTGACATACACTATATAAAAAAACTCTGCATTTTTTTCTCACTTCTGCATGAAACAGGAAAAAACCCCCCCCGTTTTGGGTAAATTTAAAAAAACCCAAAATTATTTCTTTTTCCCAAAATACATCCACAAGTGGTCTCAAATTAATATCAAACTTCCAAAAATGAATCATATATGGGTTGCCCCAGATTGTTTAACGGTATATAGCCCTAGTGTATTAAAACTTTTGACTTTGCAGAAAGTAATAAAAATGCCTTAAAGGGTTGCTCACTAAAAGGGATTTATTTTTATTTTTTAAAGCTTTGAAAAAAACAAGTCACTTTAAATATGTGTCCTTTAACTGTCCTACCATTCATAACCCCTTCTTGTATGGGCTGCATCATTTTCCTCGGGTCGCTATAGCACAGACCGTTTACTCTTTCGATAGGCTCCCGGGACGGGTTGCTTAGCTACAGCCCGGCTTCTACTGCAGCCCCCCCCCCCCCCCCCCTTGCGTTTAGCTGCGCCGATCAGCGCGACCCCCAAACACTGGGCAAATTTGCGGCCGTTTGTACCCCCCGAAATTCGCCGTGGAACATGCCAAACGGGCCCCTTTCTTTGTCATTACCGTTCAGAGTCCTTCACACAGTGATGTTAAAGAAAGGCACGGACTGTGTAGCCTTCATGGCTCCGGGGTATTTCTGATGTAAGGTAGTAAACAGAAGACCGGGGGAAATGGCGAAAACGGTACCCCGAAAAAGGAGAGGCAGGGATTGGTATGGTTTTTTTTTATTTTAGTCCAGCAGCACCAGCATAAATTTATTTAAAGTACATATGGACATTCTCTTTAATATTGTTTTAAAAAAAAAGTCTAACCCCCCTTTAATGCTCATTCAAGAGGTTTACTTTACTTTCGTTAGACCAAAATTAGTTCTTTTGACAATAGGCATCAAAGAGCAGTATGCAGTTACATTTATTCATGAATTATAATTGTGGCATGGTCCTTGTCCAAAGATGAATGTCTGTCCAGGAGCCTTACGAACCTTACAGCTTGGATACTGCCTGACACAGCATCCAATAGTCAACGACAACATTAACTGGTGCAAAAGGGTCTTCCATTTCAAAAGGCATACATCATCAATAAATGCCGCTTGTTACTAAAGAAAGGTGTCGACCACAGTGGTCAGATGTTACCCATATTAGGAGTTAAAAATTGCTAAATGTAACCGGTAAGATCTTTTTTGCCTTGTTTTCTCTATTTAGTTTTATATATTTTTTGTTCTGCTCCCTAAGTAAGCACCAAGTTAAATCTAAGTAGGTTTTATACAGTCTTAGGGCTTGATTCACAAGCAGAATTTAGCAGCTGCTTTTATTGGGTGTTTTTGGTGTGGCTATAATACCCAGAAATCCAGTTTTTTAGTTATTACTGAACTGACCTCATTTTACCATAAGGTTCTATGGTGATCCAAGTTTGGTTCCAGAGAAGGATTGTGACCAGCATATGGTAACCGAGTGAGAGAGTATCCATAAAAATGAATGAAGAAGCGGCTTTCCTCTGTATTCTATTGACTTGTTCTGTTCATAGTTGCAGGCCCAGTGTTACCTCCTGGATACAAAAGGAGCCAGAGTTCGGATTCATCTGAAGACAGCGATCAGGGGCCGTCGCGCAGCCATTGGCACCACAAGGAAAGGAAAGAGGCATCACAGAGGTAAATTAAGCAAGGGATTTAATTTTATGTATCTATATACTGCTTTTGCCTCTTCTATACTATGCTATAAAATGGGTTTTAGCGACTTTTTTTCACCCATTTCAGAAAATATTGGAAAACTGTTTTTCTAACTGTTTGATAAGACACCTCTATCAGCATTTTCAATTGATTTTAGAAATTGAGCTTTGTGTTACTATAAGAAATGGGGTTTTATTATATAATTTTATATATATATTTATATTATTAAAAAAATGTGTGTTTTTTATATAGATATAATATATATGTTTTTATAAGGGAGTCCCCGGGTTACAAAAGGGATAGGGATGTAGGGTTTTTTTTAATTTAATTTTTCAGTAAGTGGAAAAAAGTAATGTACTAAAAGTAATTCCCGCAAAAATTTTAGCAGGTACAGGTTTTTAAAAGTTTTAAAAAAAATTTTCCCTTTTTTAAAAAACCCCCGGGGGGGGGTTTTTTTTTGGGAAAAAAACCCCCTTTTTTTTTTTGGGGTTTTGGGGTTTTTTTTTGGTTTTTTTTTTTTTCCCCCCCCCGGGGAAAAAAAAAAAAAGGGTTTTTTATTTTTTTTTTGGTTTTTTTAATTTTTTTTTTTGTTTTTTTTTTTTTGGGGGGGGGGGTTTTTTTTTTTTAAAAAAAATTTCCAAAATTTTTTTTTCCCCCTTTTTAAAAGCCTTATTTTAAAAAAGGGGGGTTTAAAAAATTAAAAAAAAATTTTTTTTTTTTTTTTTCCGGGGGGGGTTTTTCCGGGGCCAAAAAAACCCGGGGGGTTTTTTAAAAAAAAACCAAGGGGGGGAAAATTTTTTTTTGGGGTTTTTTTTATTTTTTTTGTTTTGGGTTTAAATTTTTTTAAAAAAAGGGGGAATTTTTAAAAAAAGGTTTAAAAATTTTTGGGTTTTTTTCCAAATTTTTTAAAAAAATTTAATTTTTTTAAAAAAAAAATTTTTTTTTAAAATTTTTAAATTTTTTTTTTTAAATTTTTTTTTTTTTTTTTTTAAAAAAAAATTATAAAAAAGGAAAAAAATTTTTTGGGGGGAAAAGGGGAATAAAAATTTTTTTAATTTTTTTTTAAGGGGGTTTTTTTTTTTTTAAAAAATTTTTTTTGGGGAAAACGGGAAAAAAATTTTTTTTTTTCCCCTTTTGAAGAAAAATTTTTGGGTTTTAAAGGGGGGGGGGGTTTTTTGGGGGGGGAAAAAGGGGGGGGCCACCCAATTAAAAAAGGGGGGGGGTTTTTATTAAAAAAGGGGGTTTTTGGGGGTTTTTTAAAAAATTTAAAAAAAAATTTTTTTAATTTTAATTTTTTTTTAAATTTTTTTTAAAAAAATTTTTTTTGGGTTTTTTTTTTTTAAAATTTTTAATTATTTTTTTCTTTTTAAAATTTTAAAATATTTTTTTTTTTAAAAAAAATTTTTTTTTTTGGGTTTAAAAAATTTTTTTTTTTTGGGGGGGGAAAAAAAATTTTTTTTTTTTTTATATTTTTTAAAAAAATTTTTTTTTTTTTTGGTTTTTAATTTAAATAAATTTTTAAAAAGGGGGGGGGTTTTTTTTTTTTTAAAAAGGGGGGGTTTTTTTGGGGTTTTTTTTTTTTTTAAATTTTGGGGGGTTTTTTAAAAAATTTTAAAAAAATTTTTTTTTTTTTTTTTTTTTTTTTTTTTTTTCCCTTTTTAATTTAAATTTTTTGGGTTTTTTTTTAAAATTTTTTTTTTTTTTTAAAAAAAATTTTGGGGGTTTTGGGTTTTTTTTAAATTTTTTTAAAAAAAAATTTTTTTTTTTGGGGGTTTTTTTTTTAAAAAAAAATTTTTTCCCCTTTTTTTTTAAAAAAAAAACCCCCCCCCTTTTTTTTTTTAAAAAATTTTTTAACCCCAAAAAAAAAAAAATTTTTTAATTTTTTTTGGGGTTTTTTTAAAATTTTAAACCCTTTTTAAAATTTTTTTTTAAAATTATAAAAATTTTTTTTTAAATGTTTTTTTAAATTATATTTTTTTTTTTAAGGGTTTAAAAAAAAATTTTTATATTTTTTTTTTTAAATTTTTTTTAAATTTTTTTTTTGGTCTTTTTTTTATTTTTTTTTTTGGGGGTTTTGTTAAAAAAATTTTTTTTGGGGGGGAAAAAAGGGGTTTTTTTTAAAAAAGGGGGGGGGGAAAAAAATTTTTTTTAAATTTATAAAAAAAAAATTTTTTTTTTTTTTATATATATTTTTTTAAAAATTTTTTAAATTTTTTTTTTAAAAAAAATTTTTTTAAGGGGGGGCCCCCCCCCCCCCTTTTTTTTTTTTTTGGGAAATTTTTTTTCTGTTTGGTTTTGGTAAGGGGGGGGTTTTTTTTTTTTTTGGTTTTTTTTAAAAAAAAAATTTTTTTTTTTGGAAAACTTTTTTTTTAAAAAAAAAAAACCCCCCTTTTGGGGATGATGATGATGAATGTTTTGGACCTGCTCTTCCGCCAGGATTTAAAAGACCCTCAGATTCACCTGAAAGGTATACTGTATGCTGTGTGCTCCCCCTCCCTCCTTTTTAGATGGTATAGGCGAGCTAGAAGTTGTTTCGGGATTTTTCCATCCATTAAAAAACGGGGCCCTTTTCTTATAAAAACAAAAAATTGTTATATGATGTCAAAATGTGGATATAAATAATAAGGGCTGTTTTACAGGTTATTGCCCACCTAATTGCGGGCCCGGGTTTCGCCCCCCAATTTCGGGCGGTGCCATGGCAGCGGGGGCTGGGGGGGGGGCCCCATAGACATGCATTATTCATGGCGCGTGCACGCCATAATTAATTGACATGTAACTTTCTCCCTGGCGGGGAGAGGAGAGGGAAAACCATAGTTCACTTTGAGAATGTGGGTTAAACCCTAATTGGGCCCTTTTGGGTGGAATTTCAGCCCTACTGCAGCGCAAAAACGGCGCGCACTACGGGCTGAATTTAGTTTTCCCAAATCGGGCCTTTTGAACGGGGCCCTAAATGTGAAATACCAGCACTATATAAATCAAAGAAATAATAAAAAGATAATTTGGTTTTGCTGTTTCATTTTGCTGAGTATTGTGGGAATTTTGGGGAATCACCTTTTCCCGCTTTTGGACCTATTAAAAAAACCCATGTTTATTCTTGGAATTACGCGATAAACCGCAATGTCGGGCATCTGTCATAAAAATTATAACACGGCTCAGATGGAAAGTTGCACTGTGTGCCAGGTTTACATTGAAGAAGTCCAGTATCTGCAGTATTGAATAAAACCATTCTCTTCATTCAGCAACTTGTAGGTATAGATTAAAGGGGTTGTCCACTACAATTTTTTTTTTCATTATTTTTATCATACTCCCGCCCAAAATTTAAAATAAAGGGTTTTTCCATCTCTCCCTTTTACCCCCGGTCCAGGGGTGACTGTTCTCACTCTCAGCCAGTCTTCTGTGTATTTCTTGCTACTTTTAAACGGGGACGTCACCACTCCCTTCCAAACAGTGAAGTCAGACAGTGGCATGTGTCCCCGTTCGGAAGAAGCGGAAAGTAACAGGGGAAAAAAGCGGGAGTGGGAGGGTGAAGCACAGAATCTGAGCTGAGTATAAACTTTTTTTTTTTTTTGCATTTAAATGGGCAGCAGTATGTAAAATACATATGCATATGTATACATTTGCACTCGCCAGTCATAGACTTCAATGTTAAAAATAGACGTATGCAAACATGCATTTTTTTGCGGGAAACAAAAGCGTGGTAGACCAGGCAAAAACAGTACGCATTTTTAACTATACAGTGGGAGAAAAAAGTATTTAGTCAGCCACCCATTGTGCAAGCTCTCCTACTTAAAAAGAGAGGCCTGTAATTGATATGATAGGTAGACCTCAAATATGAGAGACAGAGTGAGAAAACAAATCCTGAAAATCACATTGTCTGATTTGGAAAGAATTTATTTGCAAATTATGGTGGAAAATAAGTATTTGGTCCCCTACAAACAAACAAGATTTCTGGCTCTCACAGACCTGTAACTTCTTCTTTAAGAGGCTCCTCTGTCCTCCACTCATTACTTGTATTAATGGCACCTGTTTGAACTTGTTATCAGTATAAAAGACACCTGTCCACAACCTCAAACAGTCACACTCCAAACTCCACTATGGTGAAGACCAAAGAGATGTTGAAGGACACCAAAAACAAAATTGTATCTCTGCACCAGGCTGGGAAGACTGAATCTGCAATAGGCAAGCAACTTGGTGTGAAGAAATCAACTATCGGAGCAATAATTAGAAAATGGAAGACATACAAGACCACTGATAACCTCCCTCGATCTGGGCTCCCACGCGGAGCTCACCCCGTTGGGCCAAAATGATCACAAGAACGGTGAGTAAAAATCCCAGAACCACAGGGGGGACCTAGTGAATGACCTGCAGAGAGCTAGGACCAACGTAACAAAGGCTACCATCAGTAACCACCAACCCCCCAGGGACTAAGATCCTGCAGTGCCAAGGGTTTCCCCCCTGTTTAACCCCAGGACATGTGGGGGCCCTCTGAAGTTTGCTAGAGAGCATTGGATGTCCAGAAGAGTATTAGGAGAATGTCAAGGGTCAGAGAAACCAAAGAAACTGTTTGAGAAAACACAATTTGTCGTGTTTGGGGGAGAGAGAATCCTGGCGCACCCAAAAAAAACCCAATTTCCTACTGGAACATGGGGTGGCCAAACATCATATTCGGGTTTTTTCTCTGCAAAAGGACGGGATGACTGATCCGGTACATGAAGAATGAATGGGGCCAGGTTCATGAGTTTTTGGTGAAAACCTCTTCCCATCGAAAAAACATTGAAGTTTGAACGTGGCTGGGTTTTTGCATGACAGGGGACCCAAAGCACACCCCCGGGGAAATAAAGGAGTGGCTTCCAAAGAAGTTTTTCAAGGTCCTGGGTGGCTTGCCATCTCCGTCTAAACCCCATAAAAACTTTTGGGGGGGAGTTGAAAGTCCGTGTTCCCCGAAGTCTAAAAACATCACTGCTCTAGAGGAGATCTGCAAGGAGAAACGGGCCAACATACCGCAACATTGGGGCCAACCTTGGAAGACTTGCATAAAACGTTTGACCTCTGTCTTGCCAAAAAAGGATATTGATAGTATTCGATGAACTTTTGTTTTTGGACCAAAATTTATTTTTCCACCTAATTTGAAAAAATTCTTTCCAAATCGGGAAAATGTATTTTCGGATTTGTTTTCTTTTTTTGTTTCTAGTTGAGGTAACCTATGATGTCATTACGGGTCTCTTAACTTGCAAAATTAAATTTTTTTTTCCCCACTGAGTTTTTCCTTGTACACAATGAATACATCAAGCTATGCGTTTGAATGCTGTTTTGTTTTTCTCTTTTCTTCCTTTCTCTCAATCATACATGGCATAAACTGCTTTTTAATTTCTGCTCACTCCCGTTCCCCACCCCCCTTTTTTCGGGCTTACTTACATTTCCCTCTTTGGGTCATTTCAATTTAACCCGGGCACACGTCGGGGCATGACAGAACTTCTCTTTATTTCAAATTCAGCCCTAAATAGATACAATTACACATTTCTGGTTTTGGATGTATGTATTATTTTATTAGGTTTTTTTGCACGTCATGTCCATCGTATTATTTTGTTTACTTTTCCAAGTGCTTCTTCACCACTTATTACGTCTTTCGGCTTTGTATGTTATGATTTATCTGCCTCCTATCGGCTGTGTATACTATAACTTTTTCGCCCTTTCGGCTGTTTCTAAACTTTTCTACTCCTTTCGGCTGTGTTTAAAATATAACTTTTCTGATCCTTTCGGGGTGTAACTATAACTTTTCCCGCCTCCTATGCTGGTATACTATAACTTCTCGCCTCCCTTTGGCTTGTATACTATAACTTTCTGCCTCCTTTTCGGCTGTGTATACTTAACTTCCTCCTCCCATCGGCTGTGATCTATAACTTCTCTGCCTTTCCCATCGGCTGTGTATACTATAATTCTTGCCTCCTTTTGGCTGTGTATACTATAATTCTTGATCCTTTGGCTGTGTTATATAAACTTTTTCGATCCTTTGGGTGTGATACTATAACTTCTCTGACTCCTTTCGGCTGTGTATACTATAACTTCTCTGACTCCTTTCGGCTGTGTATACTATAACTTCACTGACTCCTATCGGCTGTGTATACTATAACTTCTCTGACTCCTTTCGGCTGTTATACTATACTTCTATCCTCTATCGGCTGTGTATACTATAACTTCCCCTGCCCCCTTTCGGCTGTGTATACTATAACTTCTCTGCCTCCTATCGGCTGTGTATACTATAACTTCTCTGCCTCCTATCGGCTGTGTATACTATAACTTCTCTGCCTCCTATCGGCTGTGTATACTATAACTTCTCTGCCTCCTTTCGGCTGTGTATACTATAACTTCTCTGCCTCCTATCGGCTGTGTATACTATAACTTCTCTGCCTCCTATCGGCTGTGTATACTATAACTTCTCTGACTCCTTTCGGCTGTGTATACTATAACTTCTCTGACTCCTTTCGGCTGTGTATACTATAACTTTCTGTCTATCGGCTGTGTATACTTTAACTTCACTGACTCCTCTCGGCTGTGTATACTATAACTTCACTGACTCCTATCGGCTGTGTATACTATAACTTCTCTGCCTCCTTTCGGCTGTGTATACTATAACTTCTCTGCCTCCTTTCGGCTGTGTATACTATAACTTCTCTGCCTCCTTTCGGCTGTGTCTACTATAACTTCTCTGCCTCCTTTCGGCTTGTATACTTTTAACTTCTCTCCCCCTATCGGCGTGTATACTATAACTTCTTGCCTCCTATCCCGGTTTTGCCCTCATATCCTGGGATTTGTTTTAAAGCAAAAAAGGGCAATGGACTTGTTTTTTAGTCTTTTCTTTTTGCAATAAAATTTATTTTTTTTAAATCCCTAAAAAAAAGCCTTAAGGGGCCTCTGACCGCAAGTTTCTTCAATGCCACCAACCCCATGGGCAAAACCAAAAAAAACCTGTAAATTGAGGGGGCCTAAAAATTTCAAAACGGATAAACCCCCTTCTAAAGAATAGAACAGACGGGGCGACAATCGTTTTCGGGGCCCACCCAAAATTTTTCCTTTTTTTTAAAACCCCCCCCCCCCCTTTTTTTTTTTCTTTTTCCCCCTTTTAAGAATTCCGGGAGCCTTGCAAAACCCCTCCAAAACTAGGTGCATTTCAGAGCCCCCCTGCGGGGAACTTTGGGAAAGCCCCCTGAATCCGGGAAAGTTTTGGGGGGCCCTCACAAACCCCATTTTTTAAAGAAATTTTTCACATTTATTGGGGAGGGTTTTGGGAAAAAAAAAAAGGGCCGGGGAAAAAAATTTTTAGAAAAAGAAACACCAAGTTAATAGTGGTTAGTTGTCCCTTTTGGAGCAAAAAAGGGGAAATAAAAAAGTTCATTTAAAAATTCAGGCCCCATTTTTACACTACTAATGAACCCAAAAAAATTTACGGGGGGGGGGCCCCAAAAAAATTCATACATGAAACCCGGGTGGATTTTTATTTTAAAACACAATTTAAATTTAAATTTAAATCACTAGTCAGTAAGGCGATTTAAATCAGTGATTTTAAAAACAAAGTTTCTACCCTAAACTATTTTTTTTGCCCATTTTTAACATGCAAAATAGATGAAGATTTTTAGAAAAACAAATTTTTTATAGTTTTTTTTTTTTTCCCCAGTTTAATGGGGGTTTTCAAAATTTTATTTGGACACCACTGTTCCCGTGGTACTTAGGGGAAAGGGGAAAAAAAATCCCGACCTTTTAAAAACAATTTAAAAAGATTTTTTTCAACTGAAACAAAAAACAACATTACAGCATAAGTTTTTGCCTTTAAAAAAACATCCATGTTTGTTTTAAATAAGTTGGCCCAAAAAAAAATATATAAAATTTTAAAGAAACTTAAAACTGTCCCGCCCACCGGGCACATGAAAAAAAATTTTAAAAACTACTGCCCTGCTTTTCCTCTGAGCTCACTTTTCGTCATGGGTTCCCTCATCATCTTCTTCTTTTTTTCCTATTTTAAAAATTTTGGAAAAGAAAAAAAAGCTTTTCCCCCTTTTTTTTGGGTTCCCCAACCGATTTCTAATTTTGAATGAAAAGAGTTCCCAAAAGGGAAAAGAATTTCTTTCAACGCCTGCAGAAGAAGCTAAATTTCTGTTTAAAAATGAAATCATTAAATTGAACAAATCTCTAAATCCCAAGCGCTTTAAAATTACTTTCCCCCATTTTTCTGGTGTTACCTTTTCCTTTTAAAATTTTCTTTTAGCCCAAAAATATATTTCTTGAATTGTTTCCCCCCTTTTCCCCTGAAGTTTTTTTATAGTTTGGCCCTTTAAAAAATTTGGGTGAAATTTCCCGGGGATCCCCCTTTTCATAGCTAACCCTTTTTCCTCAGCCCCTTTTTTGGTTGTTTTTACCCAAAATTGGATATTTTACAAAAATTTGGGCCAAAAAATGAGCTGGAGGCAGTTCTTTTTTCCCCTTTATTTGTTTACTGGGTTTTAATTTTAAATTTTGTCCAGTGGGATTCTTTTTTTTTAAGTGTTTTACTAATATTTTTCCTTCCCAAAATTTTAAAAGCAATTTCCCCAATAAAACAGTATTTTTTTGTATTTTTGTTTTAAAGCTTAAAAGAATTGGGGGTTTTAGGGGAACTCAGCCAAAATGGTTCAAAATTTCTTTTTAAGCCCCAAAGTTTGAGGGGTTTTTGGGCCCTGACAGGCCATCTATTTTATCTCGAAATTTTTCCTTTACAAATGCATCAGAATAGGGCCCCCTTTTTGAAAATAAAACGCTCAAAACAGTCCCCCACAGAGTTTTCCTCTTTAAAATCTTGTGGGGGGGTTAGCTTGGGGGCCACCCCCTCCCCTTTTTAGAGCTGCCCCGCAGCAAAATGATTATTACGGAAGTATTTACAATTTCAAAAAAACATTAAACCCTTTATTTTTTGGAAACACTTTAAAATCTTTGGGTAAGAGGAGCCCGCAAATGGCCTGCCCAAACCCTATGTTATTTTTCGCCCCTTTTTATTCCCCTTTCCCCGCTCTTTTTAAATTCCCCTTCCATCTTGGATAAGTTTGCAGCAAATTTTCAAAGGGGCCAAAAAATGCCCTAAATAAGAAAATTTTAATTTTTGTTCACAAATTTGTGTTTTAGCTTTTAAATGCCCCTTTTTTGTAAGTATTCTGTGTGGGGTGCCCTTTCCTGACATATCAGTTTTTGTGCAAGGGAAGAAATTTAACCTTCCATTTTTATACAAGCACATACAATTAGGTTCCCCCCGTGGACATTACTCCCCCCCCTCAATACCTTTGGTTTTTAAAAAATTTTTACCCTCCCCGGAGCGTTTTGCACTTGCCCATTTCTCCTGTCATACACTTTTATCCAGCAGTTTTCCCCCGCCCAAAATCAGCTCTGCCCGGGTTTGGCTGTATCCAGGTTTTCAGGACAACCATTTTAAAAGAAAAGTGGAAATTTTCCCCGTCAACGGAAAAGAAGAGTTCGTTGGGGCCCTAAATAAAAATGGGCAATTTTTTTAAACAATCAACTCCCTTTTTTTAAAACTGCTAGTTCTTATCAAAAAACCTAATTATGGGAGTTTTTTCCCCGGGGGGTAAAGGTTTTTTTTTCCTTTTTTGGGTGTTTGGGGGATATGGGGGTGTGGGTGTCTTTATGATGATGCTGTGCTAATGAAGCACTATCCTGGGTGGAAGAAATCTGAAACCTGGGAAAAACAGGAAAGAAAGGTGATCTTTTGGGGGTGGAAAAGTTTCCAAATCCAATTTTAAATTTCCCCCAAAAAAAAATCAATGCGTTATTTTTTGTTTTATTTCAATTTCCCCTTATTGTTTAAAAAACCATCACGCCCCCAAAAAGGAATATTTTTTTTTTCTTTTTATAAATGTCCAAATGACAGGAAACATGCAGTAAAAATAAGAAATAAATTTTTCTCACACATTAAAAGTTCAGTTTAGTAAAAAAAGGGGTTTTAAAAAAAAATTTTTTCCAACCTGAAGAAACCTGGGCCCGTTTTAGAAGTTTTTTTCTTTTTGGGATTTTTACCCCGCATCCCCTTTTCTGATGTTGCCCCCAAATTTGCCCCCCCACCAAGGCCTTTCATCTCCCTTTTTTGCCTCGTTTTTTCAAATTTTGCACGCTTGCCCGCCTTAACCCATAGGCGAAAAAAGCTTCATTAAAATATTCCCAAACCCGGTCCTCTTTTACGGCCTGCCCGCCTTATAAAGCGGGAAAAAATTTAATAAAACCTCAAATCCCTACAAAAAACCACAAAAGATCCCCAAAAATTTTCTTTCTGTGGGGGGTGCTGCAGTTTTTGTGGGTCAAAGGTTTTTACTTTCATTTTTTTGTTTTGCTTGCCCTTCTCCTTTCCCCACACTTTTGATTCACATTTCCCTTCCCTTTTGTTGTGCAGATCTATTCCAATCCAAACAATCAGAAACATTTTGCTCTAATTCTTGGACTGGCACTGAAGGGGTTGATTCTGTATTCATAGGTTTTGTAGAACAATAGGATTAAGGTCTTTTTCTCAACTCTGTTCATGTTGAAACATTTTGCTGTGAAGGGGAGGCGGGACCTCTGGGGAGTCAAATTCAGTTTTGAGAACTGCGTAAGTAAAGCGAGCGTCTGTGATAATATAGGAGAAAAAACTCCCCCACTAATCCTACAAAAACCCTCTGGAAGAGCATAGCTTTGTGAATGTTACACATATACGCCTTATTCTACTGAGTTAAAAAAACTCAGCTTTATCTCATGATGGAAGAACCTTTGGATGGTAAAATATTTTCCTCAAAAAGCAGTTTATTGAAAAAAAATCAGATTTTTTTTTTTTTTTTTTTTTTTTAAAAACATTGATTTTTATCCACCCTGCATGTCGCCCACGGTGTATAGCTTTAGTTTCATTGCCTTGTTCCTTTATTGTTCATCCGGGCCTTCAAATTTAAGCAGAAGTTAATGATGGCGAAAAGCGTTCTCTGTCTGAGAATCCATATGCATTTCCATTGTTATTTATCCATGTGGAGTCTTTGTCATTTGAGTGATTATACTTCTGATGTTCTTTTTGTTATCATTGACGGAGATGTGTTTTCTGTTTGTTTTTTAGGCCAGTTATAGGTCCAGCCTTACCACCTGGTTTCAAGAGACAAGATTCAGATAGCGAGGATGAATCGGATTCTGAAGGATCTTCTGATAAGGATAAGGTAATGGCTGTACTGACCTCATACATATACCTTTGGATCGAAACTGCAGTAAGGGTTAACAAAATTTTCTACATGTTGTCTTCATTATTAACAACAGAAGAATAACTGATTTTTCTAAATGGGCTTTTATTCTATGTAAATTATTGAATATATAACTCTCCTCAATGTTTTGAAGCAAATCTTCCAAGTTTCAATTTAGCTTCAGTAACTGAACTAGTGCTGGAAGTTAGTGATGTATTTTCTGCTAAAACTTGTCTCCAGGATAAGATCATAAAAGTGTGTTAAATAGAGGCTGCTTTTTAAACATCTAACAAGTATTCTTATTTAAAGGTGTCTAGCTTGAACGTTTGTTGTTCCCAAGATGGACATTTCTGGCCTATCCACAGGATCGGCCATAAAAGTCTGATAGAAGCACCTCCCACCTGTGTCTATCGGAACTATGCGGAGAACAAGGTCTCCTGACCCTCCAAGTGGGGTGGTTGTCTGCCCCTGCATTCAGGTGGAGAATGAATAGAGAGATAGTTGAGCATGTGCACATAGCTTTTTCATTCACTTCTTTGTATATCACACTTTGTAAATGTGCTATATATGTCCTTGTTGGGAATAACTCTTTACATCAAACCTATATGGTTAATAGGGGATTCCAAGTTCGTGATCTTTGGAATCCAACCTTTAGGAACGTCCTAAATCTTAAAAATGAAGAGACCACAGCATTGCTAAGTTTTTCCTGCACATCTGTGCACCCAGCTATCTTTCTGTGTAGGGCACTGGAGTCGAATCTATTCACTTGGAAGGGGCTTTGTAGACGCTTTCTACATAGAAGGGGACCAGCGCTTCACTGTGCAGAAAAAAAGTGATGGGGATGCAGTGCTACACCAGTGCTGCGTCCCATTCATTCTCAGGATGGGCGGCGCCCCAGAGGTTGGACCCCCACTGATCATAAAGTGATGACATAGGAGAATGGCATGTCGCTGGGATATCAGTTGGAATTAATGCTTTAAACATGCTTGGTACAGAAATAGATATTCTAAAGCAGGTTGCGTAATTTCTTTTAAAGGGGTTTTGCCACCATGTAAAGTCGACGTGGGATGCTTAGAAATCATAAGTTTAGCACTTTCCTAATTGCATGTCATTAAAAAAAGTGTAAGGTGCCATAGCTGCAGCCTTCATTACCTTATCATTGTGTACAGCTGGTTGTCATTGGAGCCGACCTGTTCTAAGCTTCCTGCCTGTCTGGCCGCGCTTGCGTGGTTCTTATCTCTTCCTATGAAGCCCCCTCGGGAACGAGCACGTCCTGACACCACCGACCTGACATGCGCAGTAGCTCCCCTCCCAGGCCAGGACAGTTTGTGAGCTCCTCACTTCCCCCTTCCTTCCTGCTCACACAGAATCTTCAGGGACTGTGCTTGGGGGATATTGGCTGTGCTTGGCTGTTCTCCAGATTCTTAGCCACAATCCCTTACTGCATGTCTACGCTTTTCTAAGTTCTAGTTCCTTGCTCTGTTCCCTTACTCCTTATCTTCTACGTTTTTCAAAATTCTGGGTCTTTGTCCCGCTCCCTGCCTCCCTGCTTTAAGCTCTCAGATGCCGGCAGCAGCGTGCACGACTCACAGCGTGATGACGTCACTAAGTGCCGTCTGGAGGGCGGGTTTTTTTAAACTACCCAAGCAGAGAACGCCCCGATCTCAAGACCCAGGGGATCAGCGGCAGCGTTTGAGGTAGGGAACAGCCGTCTTGGCAAAACCCATTTAAATCTTTTGGCCTGCGGGTATTTTGTCTGATTGTAACACTTGGGCCATGTTCACACGGCTTATTTTGGGACGGATTTTGTCCCATATTCCACGCCGTATTACGGTAAACCACAGTTCTCATAGAGAACTATGGATTACGGCTCCTCTCCCCGCTCGCTGTATTCCGGGAGCGGGGAGAGAAGTGAAATGCTGAAATGCACATTATCCAGGCGGAATAATGAATGTCTATGGGGCCGGGGAGCTGTCGCCCCCGCCCCTCCCCCGCTGCCGCGAACACGTCGTAATTGCGGGCGAAAACCGTCCCACAATTACGGCGTGAATAAGCCGTGTGAACCTAGCCTTAAAGTAGGCCAAATATTTAACATGATGTGTACTACAACAATGGTACTTTAAATGATCTTTAGTTACATAATATATCATAATTTTTTTTTTACTTTTTTCTTTGCATTTTAAATTCACGACTTTCACCACATGGTAAAAATCCTATGATAACTTTATTCTATGGGTCAGTAGAATTATTTTTAATCCCAAATATGCTTTTATAACTTCTCCACAGCAAACACTTTCGTAATTCAGGATCTATAACTTTTTATTTTTTATGTTGACAGATCTATATTGGGGCTTGGTTTTTGCAGTATAACTTTTAGTTTTTATTGATGCAATTTTAGGCTACATAAGACTTTTCAATTGCTTTCTTTTATGCTTTTTTGGGAGGAAGATGAGCAAAAAAATCGCATTTTTCGCATTTTTAATGTTTTGGGATTTTTTTTAAACTGTTCACCGTGTGAGATTACTAGTGTGATAGTTTTCTAGTTCGGATCTCTACGTTTGCAGCAATACCAATTATGTATATTATTTTTTATTTTTATATACTTGTTTTCCATAAATTACTTTTTTTTTCTTTTTAATTTTTGTTAGACTTTTTCATTTTACTATTCTGTAATCCAACTAGAAGACTTAAACATACAATTATTTAATTGTTCATATAACACACCACATTAGTTATCTAGTGCATTATATTTTGCCTATCGGTACAAAGCTACCGGATATCCTACTGGGACCTATTTCTGCATGGGCCTCAAAAGTATGCCCCAGCTACCATGTAAGCCTATCCCCTCCCTGTAAGCACATTGCATGGGGGGGGGGGGGATAGGGTGACAGAGGGAGTTCTGATTTATGGAGGAATAAAACAAATTTGATTAATCTTTAGCCCCTGGAGTGCTACCTTAGTTTATATTTACATGGGACTGCTCTATTTGGCTCCTTGGATTATATGCATATGATTAGTGCTGTGGGAACTCTCTTTTGGTATGAACTAAACAGTTATGGCACCCACCACACACAGGTCATGTGACTTCTAGTATCCAGGTAACAGTAGTGTATGGAGGAGCAGAACTTCTCCAGTATTACTACCTCCAGCAGGATCTTATCATGTGACCCCTGGTATCCAGGTAACAGTAGTGTATGGAGGCGCAGAACTTCTCCAGTATTACTACCTCCAGCAGTGTCTTATCATGTGACCACCACACAAGTCATGTGACCCTGGTATCCAGGTAACAGTAGTGTATGGAGGAGCAGAACTTCTCCAGTGTTACTACCTCCAGCAGGGTCTTATCATGTGACCACCACACAGGTCATGTGACCCTGGTATCCAGGTAACAGTAGTGTATGGAGGAGCAGAACTCCAGTATTACCACCTCCAGCAGCGTCTTATCATGTGACCACCACACAAGTCATGTGAGCTTGGTATCCAGGTAACAGTAGTGTATGGAGGAGCAGAACTTCTCCAGTATTACTACCTCCAGCAGGGTCTTATCATGTGACCACCACACAGGTCATGTGACCCTTGGTATCCAGGTAGCAGTAGTGTATGAAGGAGCAGAACTTCTCCAGTATTACTACCTCCAGCAGCATCTTATCATGTGACCACCACACAGGTCATGTGACCCTGGTATCCAGGTAACAGTAGTGTATGGAGGAGCAGAACTTCTCCAGTGTTACTACCTCCAGCAGCGTCTTATCATGTGACCACCACACAGGTCATGTGACCCCTGGTATCCAGGTAACAGTAGTGTATGGAGGAGCAGAACTCCAGTATTACTACCTCCAGCAGCATCTTATGTATGTCAATGTCTTTTTTTTTTTTTCCCTTCATCTTCCTGCTTTATCAACAACAGCATGATGATGTCACCTGGAGACAGTTATGTTTGTTGTGTTTTTTTCAAACCATTAACTTTATTAACAGTATAACATCACCAGAAATTTTACCCTAAAAATCTCACAGTGAAGAAGTTGCAGGAATAACCATATTAATAATAATTATTCCATCATTATTCATATTCCGTTACCTCATAGATGGATATTTTCCTGTTAGATAAACATGAAAAGTGGACAATCCCATTAGAGAGAATTGCTTCCATGTACAGAATATAACTAGCTGCTTTCTGTTTGTCGAGGAACCCATGCTGAGGCTTCATTATCTTCCAGTGTGGATTAGTGAGGATGACTAAACTGCGCTGCAGGGAAAATGTGTGAAATCCAGTGTGAAAGAAAACTGAAGTTAATGCCTATAGTCCCCAATTTAACCCCCTCGTTTCTTAATTGACCTGATTCAATGCCAAGGGCAGCTACTCTACATTTCGTACATCTCCCCCTTCTGAATGTTATCAGAACCACACTTGTTCCAGAAATTAGATTCTTATAGCTGTGAGAATAGAAAAGCACACGCGCTAGGGATTGATCAAGAAATTACTGCGGAAGTGTCGGCAACTGCAGTCGCTCTGTATGACTGATAAAACTAAGCAAAACTGACAACAAAATTATGAAGGTAGAAGCTTACACCTACATCTCCAGTGACTAACAATTCCAGACCATGCTTTCTATTATATGTTGAAAGCCGCATTAAACCTTCCTATCCATAACTCTAAAATGAGATGTACATGCTGTTTAAAAACCGCTTTAAAACAAAATCTTTAGCGACTAAGAGGAAAGGGCCAAAATTCACCGTGCTTAAATGTTTTCTCTTTTTTATATTAGTTTTGGGGGAAAATTTTATGCTTTTGAGGGAGAATCATTTGGGATATAAACCAGAAAATTTAACTAGATATGGTCACCCAGCAACACAACTAAAATTTAAATCACACCCACTTTGCATTTTGATCCGGGTTACCTCAACCCTGTAAAGCGTCCCATAGTTTTGGGCCCCGGGCCCATCCCAAACTGCATGCATCCTTTTCCGGTTGGGGAAAACTACAACTCCCATCATGCATTTAAAAATTCTAGAACAGGGGGAAGAGGGGAGTTGTGTTTCCCAACAGCAGGAGGGCCCCATTTGGGGAAAAGTTGGTTTAAAAACCAATCCGGGGAAAAACCTAAATGAAAAAAACAGTTGATTAAAAATACAAACTCTTCCTTTTCTTCCATTGGGAAAAACCCAAAGCATTTCCCCTTTAAATTCTTTTTTTAAAAAAAACCCAACTGGCTCTTTAAGAAAAGGGACTGAGTCGGGGGGGCCCCTGACGGGTTTTGGGGAGGGGATGAAAATTTTGGATGGCCGAATTTCTCAAAAATTGGGTTTTGGGTCCCTTTCGCCAAAATTTTCCGACAAAAATTTGGGTTTTGGGGTTCCGGAATTTTAACCTTTCGGCCGAATCCTTTAAAAAAACAACCCAAATTTCCCAAAGGGCTGCCCGAGCTCCCGGGGGGGGCCGGGGGTAGAAGTTGTCCCTGCTTAAATTTTTGCAGGGGAGTGGTTTTGGGTTCTTCATAAAGGTGTTTTGTATGGGGGGGGGCACGCCCATGATTTCCCGCCGCGCCTTGGAATCGTTTAAATAATAAAATTTGGGAAATTAAGAGGGCAAAACAAAACCCAAAAAACCCTCAAGCGGGAATGTGCCTGAAATATCATGGTAGGCCGAAAAGCTTGGAAAAAAAAAAAAAGCGGAAGCGGGGGTTAGGTTTGGGCAAAAAGGGGGGTGAAAAGGAGTGTGGAGGTTTGGGGGAGGAGGGGCCAACCAAAGCCATGGGGAAGGAAGGCTTTTGGCCCCAACCAAATGACTTTTTAGGGGAGGGGGGCAAAAACAGTATTATGGAAACAATTAAACACCCCCCACACAGTGTGGGTCACGGCCCCCCAGCAGCATGAGGTCAGGCGGGTGGCACAATGAAAATTTGGAGGCGGCAAAAACAGTTAGTTAGGCCCCAGAGTGGGCACAATCCAAAAACATTGTGGGGGTCACGGCGGCCCCAAAAAAGGGATATGAGGTAATGACCATTTGGCCCCAATGGCATTTTGGAAAAAGGGGAAAAAAACCAGTATTAAGGCCACAGAGGGGCACAATTCCCAACCCCAAAGTTTTGGGGAAGGTTTTCCCACCGGGGGGCCGGGCACGGGTTTTTTAGGCAAAGGCATTTTGGGCACAAGGGGCCAATTATGGGGGGGGGGCCAAAAAACAGTATTTTAGGCCAGAGTGGCACAATGAAACAGTGGTGGGGGTTCAGGGGGCGGGCAGAAAGGTATGGGGGACGGGGGAAGGGGCCCCCAATGACATTTATGGGAGGCGGGAAAAATAAACTAGAGGCCCCGAGGGGGCAATTTCACAAAATGGGGGGAAGGTACGGGCCCCAGAAAGTATGAGGGTCGGGACAGTGGGAAAATGGCATTTGGGGGTTTTTGGGCCATTAAAACAATTTTAAAAGGGGAAACAAAGTGGCAAAAAAATTCCAAAGGGGGGGTTGGAAAAGTCCAACGGGCGGCAGAAAGTAGGGGTTTAAAACCCGGGGTGGAAAAAAGGGGGACTTTTATGGAGGGGGAAAAAAACAAGTTTTAAAGGGCACAGATTTGGCACAATCACACAGGATTTTCAAAGGGGCAGCAGTATGGGGTAAAGGGGCATGGCACAATGACATTATGGAGGGGGCCCCAAAAACAGTATTAAGGCCAAAAAGGGGGCACAATGAATCCCGGGTTTTGGAGGCCCTCGGCGGGAGCAGTATGAGGTAGCCCAAGTGCAGAGTTTGACATTATGGAGGGGAAAAAACAGTTTTTGGGAAACAGAGGGCCCCAATCAAAACAGTGGGGGGTTTAAACAGCGGCAGCAGTAGGGAGGCCCGGGCCCAAGTGGCAAAATTTGGAAAAATTTTTTTTCCCTTTGGAGCTGGAAAAAAAGGAGTAGGCCCCAAAAGAGGGGGACAATGACACAGTGTGGGGGGCAGGGAAGGAGCCAAAACAGCAGCAGCAAAAGGTCAACAGTGGCACAATGAAAGTGTGGAGGGCACAGCAGGCAGCCCAGGGCCCAGCAGCATGAGGTCAGAAGGGGCACAATGCCCAAATTTTGGGAGGTGGCAAAAAAGGGGGTTTTAGGCCACAGTGTGGAGGGGCACGGCAGCAGCCCCCGGCAGCAGCATGGGGGTCAGACGTGGCAAAAATGCCCACAGTGTGGGGGGAACGACAGGGAGTCACAGCGCAGCATGAGGTAAAGAGTTTGGCAAAAATGCCCATTCTGCAGGGGGCCCAAAATTAGAAAATTGGGGCCCAGAGCGGAAACAATGACTGAGAGGGGAAAGGTAAACGGCGGCAGCAGCATGGGGTTTCAGGCAGGGGGCAACAATGACAGAAAGTGGAGGGGGAGGGACAGGAGCAACAGAAAGGGGTCAGAGATTTGGCACAATGACATTGGGGGTTTGGCCCAAAAAGAAACCAGGCCCCCAGAGTGGCACAATGACACGTGTGGATTCACGGCAACAGAAACAGCAGCAGCAGCTTTAAAGCACAAAAGAGGGGCCACAAGGACAGAGGGGTTGAGGTGGTGGCAATCCCAGTCCCTGGTAAAAAAAAAAAAAAAAAAAAAACGGTGGTGGGCAAAATGGAGAAACTATCAGCAAAGTGTGGCTTTGGCGGGTGGCGGCATCAGAAAAGTGGCGGGAAGGCGGTTTTAGTTTAAACCCCAAAACGGACCCTTTAAGGCTTTGGGTTGGGGAAAAAACCCTTTCCCCGATCCACCCTGATTCATTTTGAAAAAGGGTTTCAGTGGTTCAAAAAATTTTTCCCGGGGAAAAGGGGGGGTTCTCCTTGGGGTTAAACGTTTGGCCCCCGCCGAACTGAACACCCCCCTCTATGCCACACTACGCCGGGGAGGAAAAGTTTTCTCCCTGCAAATCGGAAAAGGTTGGGGCCCACACATCCATTTTGGGCCCGGGCCCAGTTTTCCAGGGGAATTTTCCCAAATTTGGGGGGGGGCAGATTTGCTGCCCAAAGGGGGACCACAACCTTTTTGGTTCAGGGAATGTTTCCAGGCCCCTCTGCTGTGCTGCGGGGTGACGGGCCCTTTCCTCAAAGGGGGTGAAAAAGTTTGCCATTAGTAAACTCCAACTTGGTTACTGCTGATGGGCGGGTTTACGGTTTCCTACCCCCCCACCTTCCCCAGCCCCGCGGCAGTAGTATGAGCGCTGGGGCCCCCCCCCGGGTCAGCCCTTTGTCAGAGGAGGGACGTGCCCCCCACATAGGCAGCGGCCAACTGTTTAAACGGAGGATTTCCCTTTTAGTATTTGATTTTGTCTTCCCTCTCAATGGGCGGGGAAAAAAAGGCTCCCATTTTGGCCCGGGTTGGCGAGGGGGGCCCAAATAGGGGGAGAGCCAGAAATTTAAAATCCCTCTGCCGGATGTGACTATTCGGCTGTAAACTAGCCAGGCAAATAAGCATCCCGGGGGGGAAATTCACAAGTGACCCCGAGGGGCTCCCTCCCCTCCTTTTCCAAACGGGTATCCTCCCCCGGTGTTTGGGGAGTCATCTCCCTCGTCCCCCATCCCCAAATCCCCCCTCCCCCAAACTGCTCCTGCTCCTCCTCTCTTTGTCACCGGGGTAGAAAATCCACTCTTTTTCCCCAGACAATGCTTCTGCCCCAAAATGTCCTCCTCCCCCTCCCCCATTTCACCCCCAAAAGGGACTCAGGGGCCCGAGATGTAGTGGGCCCATCCCCAGTCCCCTCCCAACAAAATTTTTCCCCTTTTCTGTTCCAGGAAATGAAGCAGTGGAATGACTTTTATTCATCCCGAAATTCCTGGCGACTGACAAAAAAACGTGGCCCTCCCCCGAATGGCCTCAACAAAAGGAAAGGGGTTCCCCGCATGAGCTGCCACTGGGGTGACATAAAAAATTAAAACAGGGGGTACTTCTGTTTCCCCCCCCGGATCATCAAAAAATCGTTAATGGGGCCCTTTTTTGTTCATAAAAGTCGGGCCAACTTTTAGGCTTTTTTCCAGCGGGTGGGAAAAATCGCATTTCAAGGTGTTGGGGGGGGGGCCGTTCTTTCCGCTGCAAATCGGGGGGGTGTTTCCTTTGGCTTTTTTACGAAAGGTTTAAAAACATGGCACAGTTTTTCCCGGCCATTTTCAAAAGTTTCCCGAAGATCGGGGGAAAACTTTTAGGAACCTTTTTAAAAACCAGATTGAACACGTGCGCCAGGGAGGGGGGCCTTGGGGGCCCCCCTCCTCGGTGACTAAAGGGGGCCCCCAGTTTTCCCCATTTTCCCCCCACCATTGGGGTTTCCCATTTGCAGTTTGGGGCCGGGGAAAAAAGGGGCCCCACATTTGAAATTTTGCTGCTTTCAAAACGGAGCATTCCTCCCCTGTGGGGACTTTTCGCCCAGGGCAAGCTAGGGGTGAACTGCGTGGGCACCGTTGTGCCCCCACACATGTGGATGATGGAGGGAGGGACTTGTGGAGGCTGAGATGGTGGGGGTGGTGGGGAGGGGGAAGGGGGGAAAATTGGGGCAGGACAGAAATTTTTACAAAGGGGGGAGAAACGGCCCTCTCCTGTCCCAAATTGTTTTTTGTGCCCGGGAGGAAGCACAAAGCCCCCAGGTTGGGGGGTAAAAAAGGGCATTTACGGCCCTTAGGGAGTTACAGCTCCAAAACGTCCGCCTGCCCTTGTACCCTTGGGAAAAAAAAAAAACTGAGATAAGCCCCAAAGGGTGACCCCCTTTTTTTTCTAAAATATTTATGAAGTGCTGGTTAAAAGCCTTTTTTGGAAAAAAAAAATTTAAAAGGGGTTGGAACTCCTCCAAAACTGGGTGGTACACAGCCATTATTTCCCCCGAATGGTGAGAGTCCCCCATTTGGGGAAAGGGGGGGACGCAGTACCCAAAAATTGGACAGGACACGGTCAGCCCCGCGCAACCCTTTGGGTGGTTGGACCAAAACTGTTTTTCCTTTTTTACAATTTCCTTTTTTGAACCCACTTTCTGGGGGCCATGAGTAGGAAAGGGGAAAGGGGATCTGGGCCCGGGGGAGGAGGGCCAAAGAGAAACAGCTGCCCTTCCCGAAGGGGGTGGTGGGGGCCTTGAAGGCTGAAAATGGGGATGCGTGCCACTGGCCGCTGGCTGCTGCTTTCAGCGGCAGGATGACCACCACAAACTGAGCCAGTTTTTTCCCAGGCCAAACCGGGTGGGGGACGGGTGCTGTGTTTTCCAGGGGCCGGGTTTTGGCCCAAAGTTAGCCCCCCTTGGGCCCCTTCCCCTTTCTGGGCCCCCAATTCTACATATACCCCTATTTCGGCTCCTCCGGTGTCTTAGCAAAAAATTTCCACAGCCCAAAAAAAATAGCTGATTTTACCGCCAACGCTCCGCACTGAGGAATACTGCCGCCGCTAGGGCCCCGCTGAAACCCCTGTGCCCCTAATTGTCCCTTTGGGCCTGCGAAGCGGGTTTTTTACCCCCTGGCCGGGTTGGCTCCCACCTCAAACTGCTCAAACCCCGCTGATCAAAGGCCACACAACCCCCCTTTCTGGCTGGCCGCTGCCCGACGCCAAACTGACGCCCTTTTTCTCCTGACGATTATGAAGCCCTTTTCTTTTTACCCGGGTCCCAAGTTTCGGTCGGCCCACTTTATCATCTATTTGGGTTTTAAACGTTTACTACTGTCCTCATCCCGGTCTTGGAAAACCCCAGGGTTACCTCCAAACCCCATGACCTCCCCTGCCCCCTCTCCACATCTAAACTTTTCCGGGCCCACTGCAAGAAGTTTGGGGAAATTTGGGCCCCCTTTTTCTTCGCGCCCAAATAGCTGCTGATTTTGCCTCAAATTGTTCATCCCCCGCTATATATTTGGGCTTAGCCCAGGGCCACATAGTAGAAACCCCCGGCTGAGGGGAAACCCCGGGAAAGGGACAGAGGGGGGGCTGAGGGGGGAAAGGTTTAGGGCCGTGACCCCCCTTTCCCGGGGCCCTGCCAAAATAAGTGTTGTGTCTGGGGGTTCCCACCGCTCTTGGCTGGGGTTTTGAAAATTTCATTGGGAGGAAGAGGATGACCTAGTCAAACCCAAACAAAAACCCTTGGGGGTTTCTGAAACAAACACACGGCCGGGTAGATTCAGCGGGAGTTGTGGCCCACCCAGTGACCCCTGCTGCGACTTCCCCCTTTCTGTGCTGCGACCCCGGGCCCCCTTTTTAGAAATGTTTGTGCCACTGCCACCGCCAGTTTTCAGACCTGCCAAACCCTTTTTCTGTCTGAAAACTGTTTGTTTTTAAAAAAAGTACAGACACTGTTTGTGAAGTATTTTGTATATGATAAATATACACCCTGTTTTTTTTACCTCCAAATTTAAAACCCAGTAACAAGCTTTAGTAACCCCTTTGGGAAAAAATTGCGCTCCCAAAAGGCCCGGAAAAATTTACTTGTATGTGTCGTTTACAACACTGTTTTGGGTTTTTCTAAATTTTAAAAAGCACAAACAGGCTTTAATTTTAAACCCTTTGGCTTGGAATTATGCTACAAAAAAAATGTATATATTTCCCCGGGGTTGAAAAAGGGCGGTTTTTTTTTGTCAGACAGGGAGCAAAACAAGCTTTTAAATTAACCCCCCCCCGGAAGTAAATTGCCAATAAAAATTGAAACCCCACAAAAAATATTTCTTTTTTTGCGTGGTTAAAAATTGCGTGTTTTTTTACGCCACAAAAACAAAAGATTAAAAGGGGTTTTAAATTTAAACCCTTTTCTTGTGAATTAGGGTAAGGAAAAATTTATATATTTTTTTTCGTTGAAAAAGACGGTTTTTTTTTTTGTCAGAAAAACCAGCAAAAAAACGCTAATTAACCCCTGGATGTAAAAAATTTCGCAAAAGTTGACCCCCCCAAAATAGAAACTTTGTAGCGTGTTACAATTGCGTGTTTTTTTTTACGCCCCCACAACAAGAAAAAAGTTGTAATTAACTTTTGCTTGGGGAAAAAAGGCTAAGGAAAAATTTATATATTTTTTTCGTTGAAAAAACGGGTTTTTTTTTTGCAGAAAACCACAAAACAACGCTTAAATTAAAACCCCCGGTGTAAAAATTTCCCCAAAAGAAATTTAGGCCCCCAAAACTAGTTAGCTTTTAGCGGGTTAAAAATTGAGGGTTTTCTACCCCACCCCAACAAAAGATACAGTTGTAATTTAAAACCTTTTCTTTTGAATTTTGGCTTTAAGGGAAAAAATTTTTTATATTTTTGCGTTTAAAAAGACGGTTTTTTTTTTGTCAGCCCCACCAGCAAAACAACCCCTTAATTAACCCTGGGTGTAAAATTTCGCCCAAAAAATTGGGCCGCACAAAAAAAGTAGCTTTGTTTGCGTGTTAAATTTCGTGTTTTCTAAATCCCCCACAACAAGAATTTCAGTTTTAAATTTAAACCCTTTTTCTTGTTTAATTAGGCTAAGGAAAAATTTTTTATATATTTGGCTTTGGAAAAAAAAACGGGGTTTTTTTTTGTCAGCACACCAGCAAAAAAAACCCCTTAAAATTAAACCCCTGGGTGGGAAATTGCCACCAAAAAATTTTAGCCCCACAAACTAGTAGCTTTGTAGCGTGTTACCAAAATTTCGTTGTTTTCTACCCTTTCAACAAAGTAAAATTTTTAAAAGAACCCTTTCTTGTAATTAGGGTACAAAGGGAAAAAATTTTATAAAATTTTGGGTTGTAAAAGACAGTTTCTTGGGGGCAGCACACCCCGGCCCAAAAAAACTTTAAATTTAAACCCCCGGATGTAAATTGCGCCAAAGAATTGAGCCGGGACAAATTTGTAGCTTTGTAAGGGGGTTCAATTGCGTGTTTTTTTACGCCCAAAAAAACAAAAGATTTCAGTTTAATTAACCCCTTTTCTTGTGAATTTGGGGTAAAAGGAAAAAAATTTTTATATTTTTTGGGTTTGTAAAAGACAGTTTCTTGGGGTCGCACAAACCCGCAAAAAAAGCTTTAAATTTAACCCCCGGATGTTAAAATTTCGCAATTGAAATTTAGCAGCCAAAAATGAAGTGGTATTTTTTATTGTAAAAAACGCCCGGTTTCTTTAATTGGGAAAACAACAGGAACGGGTTAGATCCCCCTTGGGTATTTTAATGGGATATGCAGCGCAGTGGAAAAAACACTGGATTTCCCGATCCCAAAACCCCAAAAAATCGAAATAGAAAATTTAGAGAACCGTCCTGAGGGCAAGCTAGCAAAACCCCAAAAAAAATCGCTGTGTAAAAAAAAAGGGTTTTCCCGGGAAAACGCTATCACCCCAGCAGCACCCTTTCCCCCAATTTAGTTTCCGTGAGAGCGGGATGAGCTTTCCCCGCGGCCCCGGGGTTTGGTCCCTTTTATAGTGCCGGTGACGTCACAGAATCCCGCCCGGGCTTGATTGGCTTCAACTCTGCCCCATGGGCATGCAGGTTAAAGCCCTTCTTCCCCCCCAGAGTGCTTTGCCCCCTTTTAACGCCATGTGCTCGCACCCCCTTTAAACAATGAAAAGCACACTTCGGGTTTAAACCCCAAAAATACCCCAAAGTTCGACTTCGTTCCGAAAGAAGTTTTCCCCGAAAATTTAAAAAGAATTCCACTTCGTTAGAAAACAATTCCCCAATTCTAAAAAGATAATGTTTAGGCCATGTTCAAGGGTTAATTGCGGACGGGAATTACGTCCCCCAATTACGCCGTGGGAGCGGGGGGGAGCGACGGGGGGGCTGGCACTTCGCCGGCCCATTTGACAATCACTGCTAGCGGCGGTATACGCCGCTAGAAAGTAACATGTCAATTACTCCCCGCCGGCGGGGAGAGAGACGTAATCCATAGTTCTCTATGAGAAACAGTGAATTACCGTAATGAATGGGCCATTTTTCGGCCCGTAATTGGCGCACTTCGGCGCGTAATTACGGACCGAAATACGGCCCATTTTAAGCCGTGTGAACATGGCCTTACAGTTGTATCAAATCTCCTGCCTCTGAGCTGGGAGAGTCCACTGGGCAGGGGGGAGCCTGTAGGGGCATGTTCACACAGCGTTTTTGGACGAGGTTTTCAGAGCGTTTCCTCGCCCAAAACCTCGTCCAAACCACATCAAAACCTCACCTGAAACACGCTTCAGACGAGGTTTTTGATGAGGCTTTGATCAGGTTTTCAACGAGGTTTTCACCCATACAAATGAATAGCCAGGACAAAAACCGTGGCAAAAACCGCGCCGAAAATGCGCCAAAATCCTGCTAAAAACCACGCCTAAACTGCGCAGTCAATGCGCTTCAAGAATTGACATGACACTTCTTTTTCATTGCTTCCAAAGAGGTGTGTAAAAACCTCGTCGTGTGTGAACTACAACGAGGTTTTACATAGGAATCAATTAAATGAACTGCTGGCGTTTTGGGCGAGGAAACACTCTGAAAACCTCGTCCAAAACCTTGTCCAAAAACGCCATGTGAACATGCCCTAAGTCTACATCATGTGCACACTGATTTTCTCTGGGCTGCTATGGCTGTGCTGGATGTAACACTAGTTACCAGTGTAATGTAGATGCCTATAAACCCTGTGGTACTATATCCTCAGTGCTGTGACTGCTGCACTGTATGTAGTGAGAGGCTCAGATCAGCCTGTACAAGCAGCTATGTCCACAGCTCCCCCTGCATAGGTGGTATATCTCAACAGAAAGAATCCCTGCTACATAGAGAGCTCTGCTAAGAAAGTGACAGTAAAATCTGTCTCCGGTTAAACTAATATGAGCCCTCTGCATTGCTAATGACATGTATTGGAAAAAGTCTTAGAATTTCATCTACTACTATATATTGTGTGTTTGTGTGGAGGTGATAAGTACTCTTTAAGCACCAGACCTGAAAAGGCCTTAATAGACCAGCTAATTTTTCAGTTTTTGCCTCTCTGCGTTTCAGTGGTCATAGCTTTTTTTTTTTTTTTTTTTTTTAAGTGTTGCAGCTCTAAATAACCTGATAAATCAATTCTACAGGTTATTATGGTCATGTAAATACCGGATGTGTACGTTTTTGTTTTTTTTTGTGTAATGTATGCACAATAATTTATTTATTTTTTCCACACATTTTTGCATTAACTTTGAAATTTTTTTCTTTTTCCCATTCAGGAATAACTTTTTACATGTTATTTTACACTTATAATGTAGTAGCATACTTCTGTATGCTGATGCATTATACACTGTCAGTATGAAACGGGCTGCTGTTACAGCAGTACACAATGAGGCACATTTATCAAGGCAGTAGCGATAGAATTCTGGCACAATTTGCACCAAAAATAATGTCATACATGCTTTACAGCACATTTATTAAGTGTTTTAGACTGATTTTAGTCACTTCTGTGCCTTGTTCAACAAATGAGGAGTGGCCATGGTAAAAGGAGTGTGATGCAGTTAGTGACATAAAGTAAGGCCATTTAAAATTGGTGTAAAGTTAGACTAGACAGTTTTAACTTGGGCCAGATTTGTGAACACTATGATACATAATACTATCTTTTCTAACTTTGAACTAAGAGTTAGACAGTATTGATATATTTGCCCCAATGTGCCATAACAGCAGGCTTACTACACAGACAGCACTAGGGACATACTGCATTCCCAGAGCTGACTGTACAGACCTTCCCTGGACACGATTCGGCTGGGGAATGTCCTTTAATCTTGCCACGGTCTCGGACCGTGGTAATCAAAGGGTTTAATGGCAGGGATCAAATGAAGCCCTTTATCTCTGCCATGCACAAATACTGCTCTAGGAATGGAACTGTTAAAGGGGTTTTGCCACGAAGTAAAATTGATGTGGGAAGCTTGCAAATAAAATAACAAACATTTTCACTCATTATTATTAAAAATTCTGGACCGTTTTTGTTTTAGCTGCTCCCTTAGGCCCCGTTCACACGGCTTATATGCCGACGGATTGGCGCCGTATTCCGCGCCGGATTTGCGCTTCAATACGGCGCCAATCCGTTGGAGTCATTACGGTAATCCACTGCTCTCATAGAGAACAGTGGATTCCATCGCTCCTCCCCGCTCAGCAAATCCGCTGCGGGGGGAGAAAGTGACATGCACATTATTTACGGCGCGGACGCGCCGTAAACAATGCATTGTCTATGGGGCCGGGAGCGACGCCCCCGCCGCGCTCCGGCGACGCCCCCGTCCCGCCCCTTATTCACGGCGGATTTGTGAGCTCAATACGGCGCACAAATCCGTCGGGAATAAGCCGTGTGAACACGGCCTTAGTGATTCATTGTTTACAGCTCATCTCCAGGGGATACGACCAGGGCTGAGAGCTCCTCACTCCTGGTCGCACATGTTCAGACGTCACTTCTCCTCTCAGGCAGCTACTGAATGTTCAAACCCCAGGTGCTATCATTCTACTCCTGTCCTCTGTATTCCTTAGTAATCAGTCAAACAATGCAAATAAATAAAAAAGAAACCTCAATGAGGTATGTGCATTGATAAAAAGAAAAAAAAACACAGATTTGGTTCCTGCAAGGATTTGAATCTAGGACCCTTGTGCCTGGAGGCAAAAACTTTACCTCTTAGCTACTCACAATGCTTTACATAAACAGACCTTTCTTTGATTACAGAGAGGCAAGGACTGGGGATTTCATCCTGATGGATCACATGATATGCAATTCAAACAAATCACACACGCCCCCTTTTGAGCACACAGAGCTGAAGAGCTGGATACAGGGGTATGAAATGAGATTGTGGCAAAACCCCTTTAACTATAGCTCCGTTCCTAGTGCGGCTGCAGTGTCGAGAGTCGCAAACTTCCTCTGAAGGCAGCGACACACACCACAAAAGACAGTAAGCAGTCATTAAAGGGGCTTTGCCACAAAGTGACTTCCTTAATTTGAAAAACTGACTGACTGCCAGCTCAATAGTGCACACACCATAGGACTGCATATGCAACAAATAGGAACAGTCTTATTGTTGACATCTTCGCAGCCTGTATACAGGTGCTGCCTTACTGTCATTTTATCATTTTTCCTAATTTTTCACACTGGTACTTTTGGTATTGTGCTTTAAATATTTATTAGTAAAAGTTATAATTTATATTCCGTACTCCTTTTTCTTATGGTTTACAGTTGATGAGGTAGGAGTTGCCATCTGTATAGTTTCCTTACTCGCTATTATAGATGGAATATTGTTTGGATTATGAGAGCCATGTATTCTTTACTTGTCCATTGATGCAACTGTAAGGGCTGGGTTTTTTTTTGGTTTGGTGGATGAGTTGTATTTTTGTCTTTATCACTAGCACCCTGGCACCATTTTGGTGCACATATGACTTATTAACTTAAAAGATTTTTTTTTTTTTAAATTTCCTACCGCCATGATGTTAAAAAAAAAAAAAAAAAAAAAAAAAAAAGGCTTTTTCCCTCAAAAACCCCCCACCAAGGCGTCTGCTTAGTGTTCCTTGCCCCCTTTTCCCCCCAAAAGACGTCCTGTTTAGCAAATTTTTGTAAAGCCTTTCCCCCAGTCCGTGGGCCAAACCAAGGGTCTCCGGCCCCTTTATGTGATAAACCCGATAAAACTCCGAATCAAGGGGTTTTTTGGGAGAGTGGGGTTTTTTATCCCCGTATTTTAAAGTTTTTTAAAAATGTCCCCCCCAAATTAGTTTTTTTTTTTAAAAATTTTCAGACAGCCCTTTTTATTTTTTTTCTAAGGCAGAGGGATAGGAAGCAAGAAAATTCCTCAGTTTTATTTGTGCACATAAAACAACACAAAATTTAAACCCCATCCCTCTCCCCAAAATAAAAAAACAGAGAAAGAAGAGGACAACAGACAACGAAAACCAAAGGGGTAAAATATTCCTGTACAGGGTTGAAATCAATTCTAAACTGCTGGCAAAAAAAGTGAGTACACCCCCCAATGACAGAAGAAATTTTTCCCCCAATGTCAATATTTTGTGTTTTCCAAACCCTTAAATTTCCAAAAACCCGCCTTAAAGGGGTTTTCTCACTACATTTATTTTATCCTTTTCCCTCAGTCCTGTTTTTTGGTTTTTAATTTTTAATTCAGGGTCGTGTTTTTCAAAGTCAATTGTTGCCTAGAAAATTAAAATTTTTCCCCCAAAACACTTTTCAACTTTATTCCGCCTCCCCTTAAAAGGACCAGCTAACATCGTTTCAGTATTGCCCCAAAAAAAAGGTGGGGGTGTTAATGAGGACAGGGCTGGAGATAAAATCTGTCATGATTAAGTAAGAATCACCCCATGGACATTTAAAAGGAGGTTGTGGGGCATCATTGTTTTCTTTCTGTTTAACCATGGTTATTTAAAAAGAAACACTTGCGTCACATTGCACTGCCCAAAAATGGCCAACAGGGAAGAGTTCGCCTAGAAAAGATTGCACCCTCGCCCAACAATCATCGCATCTCAAAGGAAACGGGGAGAGAGGTTCTTTTTGCCAAAAGGCCCCGGGCGCCAAGAAAAACCAAAAGCGGGGGGCCCGTCCCCTAAAATTTTTCAGTTTGGGAATCGGGCTACCGCATGCAGAGCTTGCTCGGAATGCAGCAGGCAGGTGTGAGTGCATCTGAACGATGTGGGGCGGGGAGACTCATGGAGCAAGGCCTGGAAAAGGAGGGCGCAAAAGAACCCAAACTTTCTCCAAAAAAACATCAGGGCAGATGTAATCGCCAAGGTAAGAGAGTGGCTGGAGGACTGGGGTAAAGTCATTTTCTCTGATAAACCCCCTTTCAAATGTTTGGAACTCGGGAAACAGCTTGTTCGGAGAAGACAAGGGGAGGGTACCACCCGTTTGTTTTTTTGCCAACTGTAAAAGCATCCGAAACCATTATGGGTGGGGTTTTCTTCTCACCCAAGGGAATCGGCTCTCTAACAAGTTTGCTAAAAAAAACACGAATAAAGAAAGGGTCCACAAAAGGGCCCCCGAGCAAACTTTTCCCCAAACCCCAAGAGGCAGTTTTGGGGATAACAATGCCCTTTTCCCGATGATGGAGCCCCTTGCCAAAACAAAGGGGATAACCCAAAGGGTCAGGGAAAAAACATAGAGATTTGGTCCAAGGCCGGAAATCCCCGGTTTAATCCCCTTTAGCTTGTGGTCAAACATTTTAAACGGGTGGGCACAAAAAAACCCCAAAAAAATTGTGGCAAAAAGCAAAACATTGATTGTGCAAGTGGACTGTATCAGCGGATTTGATAAAAAGGATTGAGGCTTTCCAGGGAAATTGCAGCGTCCTGAAAAAGAAGGGTCAACACTCAAATATTGACTTGCTTAAATTTAACTTTCTAACTGTGAATAAAGTTTTGTTAATTAATTTTGCATGTTTTTCTGTTGTGATAAAAAATCTAAAACACACATAAAAACGAGGCAACAGATCATGTGAAAAAAATAATTTTGTCTTTCAAAAACTTTTGGCCCTGACTGTAGCAACAGGTGGATCTGTTATGGCGGGCGGGGGAGTCGGAAGTAAAAACCCCCGACTCTGACTCCTAATTTTCCCCCCAAATCCGCCTCCCCCTACAAGAGCATGTTTAAGTGTAACTTTTGTAGTAAAATGGTAACATAGGCGTTTTCACCTTTGATACAAAAAATAACATCTGGTAGAAAAGACACTGACACCAAAAGGTAACATGTTTTGATCTTTGAACTCTTATGGTAGAGTTGAAAAAAAAGCTGTATCTCTATCCCAAGTCAGTCTGCACCAACATTTTGGTAATTTTAGAAGAACCGGGGATCAATTTGGTCAAAACATGCTTTAATTGATTCGGAGCCCAGAAGGGCAGGGGGTAGAAAACCAAAATGGATTTACCCAAAAATTAACAAAAAAAATAAAAATAACTTTTGATTTTTTGGAGCAAAACCCCCAAAATGCAGTTACAGGGGAAAGAAATTTTACAAATAAAAAAGAAAGCTAAATACTTGGAAGTCAAATTTATGTTTTAAGGGTAGGTTTAAAATTTATGTATAAAAAAATTACCAGGGGTCTCATGTTTCAAAGCCCGTGTGGATGGTGGATATGGGCCCGATTAAAATCCCAAAAAGGGTTCCCAAACATTGACCCCTTTTGCTTGTCAAATGTTTTATTGGGTTAAAGACTTTTGAACACAAAAAAAATTGTAAAAATGCCCAAAAAACTGAAAGGGAAAATTTTGTGGGGTTTTCTGGGAAATTTGGGTTTGCATTTTCATGCCTCCATCTGTTTTTCTTATTTCCAGGGTAGGAACCCGGCCCTCTTATACTTTACTTGGGGGGCGGGGCAAAAGTGGGACCAAAAAGGGGCAAAATCTTAAACAAGTTTTGGGTTTTTTGGAAATTGCCTCAGCCACAAATAAATTTTTTTATGAATGGGTTTTAAAATCTTCTACTTTTTCTGAAATCTTTTTTGCCCTGGGGCGGGATCTTTTTTCCCATGGGGCAGCGCTTTGCCCGCTCCCTTTTCAAACATTTACAAATTTCCCCAAAGTGTAAGGCTGAAGTTTTGGGAAACAGAAGGGACTGGTCGGGGGCCGATTTTCCCTTTCTCCTTTTTTTGCAAACAAAAATAAAATGAACCAAAATTTATTATTTATTTTGGGAGTCCCCTGAAAATGGGCCATTTTATGACCCACTTCCCCAAATCCCCCGCAAAATAGTCAAACCCAACCTTTCACAGCCCTGGTTAATGGATTTATTATGGGAATGGACTTGTTTTTAAAGTTCTTTAACATAAAAAAACCAATCCTTTGTAGAGGGGCCCCAACCCCCCTTTATCTCTCCTTTGGACGAGGGTTTAACTAGAGCCCTTTCAAAGTTGCCCCCTGGAAAACCCATTCCAACTTTCCCCTCCGGAAACCCCCAAAGGGGCTGGGGGATGGTTCCCCCCTGGGGGTTGCCAATTCTGTTTAGGTTTCCCCCACAGATGCTCAATAGGGTTTAGGTTTGGAGACATGCTTGTCTAGTTCAGCACCTTTATCATCATTTTCTTCAGCAAGGCCATTATACCAAACTTTTCCCATAAGAAATAAAAGGAAAATAATCTGTTCTTACAATAATAAAAGGATTTTTTATAACACTTGCGACTAAGCAGAGAAACATCGGGATGGCGGTCTCGTAAATATTGTCTAGAACTACACTTATGGGAGAAGGTCCTTAAAGGGGCTGAAACATATTTTACAGGAATCCACTGTCTTAAATCTATAGTCAGATATTCTATATGAAATGATGTGTAAAGCCGGAAAAGATCTGATTGTAATTTTTATGAAATAATTGGTAACGGAAAGTAAAGATGTTAATTTATCCATGAAGAATTTTCAGATTTATTGATAGTGCCGCCAATCTTGTATATAAGTTGACTGCTATAATATTTTGGCTGGTACCAACATATGTATAACGGGTGTCGAGGCCAGGAACATTGAATACTTGGCATCACTGTCATTACATTTTTATTACGTTTGTAGTAAAGCATGTACGGACAGTGACACTTGAGTGCTTGTTGAGCTGTATGCTGTTGGAAGTAACATGTGGCAGCTGCCGGTGTTGCTGCTGTGATGTATTTGCTAAATCCATCAACTTCACCATGTAGTCCTAGGGCCAAATGTATGAAAACTGTCTAGGTCTAAAACATATAGTGCTCTGGAAAAATGAGAGGGGCACTCTGATTGGTTGCTGTGGGCAACAACGTGAATTTTAGACCTAGACAGTTTTCATATATATGGCCCCTAGTGTTCATTTCTAAAGTCCTACTGTGTTGAGCCTTTGTATTGGCTTGTATTCTCATGTGTAAATCCTATGTATTCTTCTCCAGCCAGCAGAGGAGGATGATGATGAGGATGACGTCATTGGTCCATTACCTGCCAAAGGGCCTGTCCAGTCCAGCGTTGCCGAGGATTTTGAACGCCGTGCTTTGAAAATGAAACAGAAGCTTACGTCAAATGATGTGAGGTTTGATAGTTACTGCTACAGTTTTATTGGCCATTATGTTTTTTTTATTTTATTTTTTGAAATTTCTACTAGTGGTGTGCCTTAAATGGGACAATATATTAACTATTTTGCCATAGGCAAACTTAAACTCTATCAGTTCTCTATCTGTAAAACACTAAAATGTAACTTTTATTATGTATAACTCTTAATCTCTATACACACTATTTAAAAACCTGATTTCTAACCTCACCATTTAACCCTTTTTGCTTCTGAAAGAAGAAATAACTCCTTTTCTATTATCAAATCTGGTGGAGCACCACCTATTAACAGGAGAGCCTTATATCTATAGCAAAGTACTAGCTCCAGTAAGGGATCCCAAGCCTACTACCTGGGCAGTTGTCCTTAATCTCATGGACACAAAACAAATAAGGCCCCCTTTTGACACCGTCTGCAGCAGGTGACACTTCTAGACAGAGATGAGAAATCACAATTTAAAACGTCATATCTGACCTCCCCGATATGTTTCGCTAGCTAACCTTGCTTCATCAGGGGTTAGAGGTCCGATCACATGTGGTCTAAGCTCACTTCCTTTTATATCATGTTAGGTACACCCCCTATTCAGGTTCTCACCAATTAGCCATCAGAGAATCCACATAAAACCCACTCCCCCTTCTGCTCTCCTGCACGCACACTCATAATATGTCTTGCTAAAGCTACCACCATGCTGTTAACAGGTGGTGCTCCACCAGATTTGATAATAGAAAAGGAGTTATTCCTTCTTTCAGAAGCAAAAAGGGTTAAATGACGAGGTTAGAAATCAGGTTTTTAAATAATGTGTATAGAGGTTAAGAGTTATACATAATAAAAGTTACGTTGTAGTGTTTTACAAATAGAGAACTGATAGAGTTTAAGTTTGCCTACGGCAAAATAGTAAATATAGTGATCAAAAGTCACTCTCTGTTCTCGTGCGAGATTCCCAATTTTTTGAAGATTATGTGACAAGTTAAATGGGCCATTTCACCCAGACCAGAATTTTGCCAGTGATCTATCCTACAACCAACCACTAGCCTTTTTTCCAAAAGAAAAAAAGAAATAATACACTTCCTTCTTCCTGCCTATTAAAAAGCTGATTGCATGATTATTCTGCGATCACCTGCAAAATTCAGGTCTGGCCAAACCTACCTCACCCAAACTCAACACCAATTTCTACTTTGCTGACAATTCTAGGCTGTTTTTTTTCTTGGTTCTAGTTAGCTTCAAGGGCATATAAAACACAGAAATATAAATACATAGCATAAATTAAATAATAAAATGAGTACAATGCACATATGCTACTCACAAAAAGTTAGGGATATTTGGCATTTGATTGAAATTTCAGGATGAACTTTTCTTGGAATTTTTTCTAAATGAACTAAATGAGACTGTGTCTTAATGGGGTTTTTGCCAAGAAGTGAGTGCCTTACCTAACAGGCTGATACTTCCCTCTTGAGGCTTAAAAAAGGGGCGTTGTCTTTTTGTGTTTAAAAAAACAAGTACCTCATCTGTGATGTTATCACTCCACCTCCCATGCACGTTCCTGATACTCAGTCTCTGTAGTTGAGCAAACATTGTTTTGCTAATCCACAGAGGAGAACTGTATTTTGCACAAGCTATATGCGTTTTATTTCTCCCTCCATATATCAGGAATGGCTGCAGGAGGAGAGGGAAGGGGGCTGACCAGAGAGCCAGGGAGCATCTGCATGTTTACTCAGATAATTACATTACAACCAGTGGATTCTCTATACAAAAGACACAGGATCTTTCTCCCCAGTCCCTTCAAAGCTCGTTCATGTTCATTGCCATCAGATAAGAAGTGCAAACAACATAAGCGCAGCCAGATCAGCTCCTGTCAGCTCCTGGTCTTGTCTAATGTAAACTGTCAGAAAACCAAGGGCATGTAAGGAAGGCTGTAGCTCTCACAGGCTTCACTTTTTTTGATGACATATATTTAAAAAAGTGATTATGCATTTTAGAGAATCCCACGTCAACAATAACTTTAATTTTAGAAGGCACGTGTCCAACTGTTCAGTGTTTCAGTCCTTTTTGCAAAACTTGCTGATCTCCAAGGTGCTTTCACACAGCGCAGTTTTGGTGCAGTTTTAACTGCCTTTGATTTCTCACTTTACAAACAGTTTAGATAAGTGCAAAAAGCTTGCTGATAATAAGTAGTGTGTTTGTAATCCACAAGACTTCAAACACAGTAATTGATTACTTACTTCAAACACCTTTCTGAACAATTTAGACAACTTGAAGAAGCTTGCTGGTGATTAAAGGCAGTTTAATTGGACCGCGGTTAAAACTTCACCAAAACTGCACTGTGTGAAAGTACCCTAAGAAAGTGCTTAGAATGGCAAAATTCACAACAGGTATTTGATCCCTGAATCACTATATGGTTCATTTTGTTGAACTTGACTTCTTCACTACAGGATGGGATTGATACCCCTATAAAGCTGTTAATGCCACACAACTCCATGCACATTTAATTCCTTAGCACAGAGGCCTGTTTTTTTTTTCACGTTTGTTTTTCCCTTCCCGCCTTCCCAGAGCCATAACTTTTTTTTATTCTTCCACCTACATAGACGTACAAGGGCTTTTATTTTTCAGGACAAGATCTACTTTCTAATGGTGTTATTCATATTACCATAGAATATACTGGGAAATTGCAAAAAAAATTTTAAGTGTGGCAAAATGTGAAAAAAAAAATGCTCAAACTACAGCACCTTACAGAATAAGGGACACAGCACTGAAAACAGCATGTCTGACACTAGCTTGTGCTGTCCTCAGCAAGGGGGGCATAAACTATGTGACAGGTTCCCTTTAAGCTGACTAGACATATAAAATAAAATTTAGGTAAAATGGCTGAAATTGTCCATTTAAAGTGACCATCTTAACAATAGCATACAGCAGACTATTGGCTGTTATCAACCTTTGTCAACTGAAAATGCGTGTATAAGGAAGCCAAATTCAGATTATAATTAACCACATTGTGCAGGCCCAATCTGTGTCTTATTAACCTTAGTGTCCAGTTTAGTCTAGAATAAGGGCATGTCCACACTGCACGGGTTTTCGGACGGTTTTTCAGGCGGTTTGCGGTTTTTCAGACCGCCTGAAAAACCGGCCGAAAATGAGCACAACTGTGCTCTATGGAAAACCCGTGCAGCAGTCCCCACTGCACAGGTTTTCCGCCCGACTGTTTTGTCACCGGCGGCAAAACATTGAACATGCACAATCTTCCGGACGGAATCTGTGCTGTTCAATGGGAGGGGGGAGGGCTGTTCTCCGCTCATCGCGGAGAAAAGCCGCCCCCCCCCCCCTCCCCCGCGGCCGTGAGGACGGCCGCAAAACAGGGCAAATGCCGGCCGGCCGGCAAACCGGCTGGTATTTGTCCTGTGCCGTGTGAACGGCCCCTAAGGTTGATGTGGATGTTTGCGTTATCAACTATTAGATCACATTTTGACCAATTAAAATCTTATATTTATTGGCAGCTTAATGGGGTTGTCCCATCTCGCTCCAGCTCAGTTACATTTGGAAGTTCCATAGAAGTGAATGGGGAGAACTATGTAAGTGCGGCCATCTCCCAATCTCTGCAGGCGGCTCGCGACAAACTACGAGCCGACGGCAGACGCTACTTATCAAGATGGGACAACCCCTGCAAGACGAGTGTTTTATTTCTAGTCCGGCCTACCGAAACAAATGTGAATTAAACCTAAATCTTGTATTAAAGGATGAACCCAAGAATCCAACAAGAGAGTCTTGGATGACGGAGCTTCCTCCAGAGTTGACTAGCTTTGGACTGGGACCAAGAACATTTAAGCGGAGGGCTAATGAGCGTTCTGGGGATAGGTCAGATTGGACAGATACTCCTGCTGACAGGGAGAGGAAAGCAAAAGTAAGTATACAATGTCAAAGTTTTTTATATTTGTGTATGTTTAGTTAATTGTATAGTTAGTATGCTAAGGATGTTGATGACTTTTTGGTAAAGTGGCATAACCTGAAAAAGGATACTTCCTTTTAAAACTATGCTGATTTTAACCAGCACCCAGCCGGGCTTCCTCCCCCTCTTTCTGACTTAGTACACTTTCTTTCTCTTATGAGCGCTGTTACGCTCTCTTGCACTCAGTTATTCTACTAACTGTTTTCTGTGATGCATGAAGCTTAACATAATTTAGAGATTAGTATATACATTCTTAATATTAAATAGCCTCTCACATTTTTTTATTTTACTGTTCTATCAATATATATATTAGTTATTAGTTATTACTCCTACAGGTGGAGTTTACAAGTTTATTAGTCACTTCCTTTAGATCACTGTAGCCATTTTGAGTACATTGTCCTTTGTGTCCTGCTGCGTGCTACTACTTAATTTTTGTTTTATAAAATGAGTCAATCCCCAGCAATGGCGACATCAGACATCCGAAAAAAAAACGTACTTTTAGCGCTAGAAGCAAGATGACTTTATTCGCCCCAAAATCTGTAAAGAAAAAATTTTTAGTGCCAAAATCCGTAAAAAAAAGCTTATTTTTTGCGTCAGAAGCGAGATAACCTTATTAGTGATAAAATCTGTAAAGAAAAGGATTTCAGCACAAAAATCTATAGAAAAACTGATTCTTGCCACAAAATCCGTAAAAAAAAACTTATTTTTTGCGTCAGAAGCGAGAACTTTATTAGTGATAAAATCTGTAAAGAAAAGGATGTTAGCGCCAAAATCCGTATTAAAAAGGTTCCTTGTGCGCGAATCCGTAAAAAAAAAAGTATTTTTAGCATCAGAAGCGAGAGAACTTTATGAGCACAAAAATCTGTCAAGGATTTTAGAGCTAAAATCCATTTAAAAAAACGTATTTTTAGAGAAAAAAAACATGAATTGCGCAAAAATTGTTAGCGACTAAAGCATTAATCATTTTAATTACGATAGTACGAACAGACTAATAACTATTTAGTAATTATATTAAACTAATAGGTGGGACTCTGGTGGTTTTCATTGAAAGAACCGCGCAAGAAATCCGGCGTTTACATAGACTCCTTTAGTACAAGCGAGATAGTCTAATTTATTCAACATCGCTTTGTTTGCTGCTTTGATGGAAATTACTTCATTTTTTCAAAGCCTACAGAAAAGGAAATCCTGGTTACAAGAAAGTGATATCTGATTTACACAGCGTTAGCTCTGTTCACACATGTATTTCTTCCCTGCCAGGATTCCATTGCTCTTTGAGGACCAGAATAGTATAACATACTGAGCTAGTCTGTGGAAAAAATGATTGACTAATTGTAAGTCATTAGTCTCTATTAAAAATGAATCTTAAAGGGGTTTTGCCAGGACGCGCCTTATCTGCTAAGAAGCAAATGTAAATAAAGCCAGGCTGAGCTGAGAGAGCGAGAGACACAGCCAGAGCACAGAGCCGTGCATAAGGGATCGTGTGAAATGTTCACTCAAATAATCAAACTACAACTAGTGGATTCTGTATACAAAAGACAACACCTTTTCTCCACAGCAGCTTGAAAGCTTCTTCATGTTCCCTGTCATCAGATAAAGCAGGGATCTACTCAGATAATCACATTACAACTAGTGGATTCTGTATACAAAACACAACATATTTCTACCCGGTGCCTTGAAAGCTTCTTCAGCTCCCTCTCATCAGATAAGAAGTGTGCTCTGCGCAAGTCTGGCCAGCAGCTCTTGTCAGGTCGTATCTAATAGAAACTTTTAAGTAACTAAGGGCAGGTAAGGCAGCCTGTAGCTCTCTCAGACTGCAATTTTTGTAAATACATATATTTAGAAAAGGGATTAAATACCTATTTTGGAGGATCCCACGTCAACATTACATCGTGGCAAAACCCCTTTAATATGTCAATGACTCCTGTGAAGACAAAAGTTATGATGTCACCGTTACCAGAGCTCAAATACATAGTATACTTCCTTAAAGTTTTGACAGCTGTATAAGGATTACCTGACCTAATTGGTTTCTATAGTAATATAGTTAAATCAGCTCCTTAGAAAGACATGGTTCCCATCTAACAAAATGGGGCTGGGAATTTTAATAAGTGAAAAAAATAAGATTTTTCCTAAATACTTGTTAACAAAAATGCTTGCTTCACCTTTTATAATCTTTTCAGTTCATCTTCATTGTTCACAGCTGCATTGAAGCAGTGACAGCCCTGTTTGTGCTCTGTTTCTAGCATTGCGGATGGTTGAACGGTCGTGAATGTGCATTTCTACGGATGCGCATTTACTCCTGGACATGGCAGTCACACAATGTTCAAGTATATATGCTGTAGGGCATGCACAAAAGACTTGGAACAATTCTCTTCAATATCAGCACTCCTGATCCAGCCTCTTGGTATGAAATGCACAAGGGAATGGAATAAAACCCTGCCGCTCTTCTGTCCTAGTGTTATAAAAGGTGATAGTCACAGTGTCGATACCCTGCGTATCGGTAGATGCACAGAGCTTCATAGACTCAGGATGTCACCAGTCACATCCTGGGCAGCGTTGGGAGCACACATTTTAAGCCAGCAGCGTTCTAACGTCATTGGAGTGCCACTGGTTTGAACTGGCAATAAGTAAGAAAGACGATGACACCAATGCAGGCCAGGAAAGCTGCATCAAAGTAGACAATGGGATAACCCCTTTAAAGCTTCAGGAAACCTATTGACATTATCTAAGGATGGTGCAATAAACAAGCACATAGAGATGAACATGCAGGTTTAATGTATTGGTGTCCCTTTAAGGACTAGGTGCAATGCATAATGAGTGCCACTTACTTTCCTGGGCTCCTGAAGATCTAAAATTAGATCAATACTCTACTCACCTTTTCATCATTCCAGAGTCAAAGAAGCTGAAATGGACTGTAAGATTTTTGATCTAGATTGAATGTAGGGAGGAAAATAATTGAAATTCTGTATCAACTTGAAAGTTGATGAAGTAGCCAAGTGATGAGCATTCATTATTTCCGCACACTTGAACTGGTGCTTATCGTCTTCAGTCAAATGCAGCGACATAACTTGCTAAAATTTGCAAAAAAAAGTTTCTTAACAAGCTTTATAAGCCTATCATGTTAAACTGAATTTGGTGCCAGCCTAGGTGTCTTTTTCTCAGTTATTAAAAATTGCAGAGGTCCTTATACAAATTACCCTGTTAGAAAACCTTTTTTAAAGTGTAGCATTATCTTATTTTAAACTTGGGAACAGTTGCGTCGGGATTTTCAGAGCTTCCATTGCAAAAAAAAGTTTTTTATTCATGAATCATTATTATTTTTGAATAAACCGTATAGAACTTTGCAGTAAACTTTTTGTGAAGAATTCATCTTCTCTAGTTATGATTTCCTTGCCTACAGGTTCACATACTGTATGTGCAAATACCATCTCATTCACCATAAAACATACTAACTACCATGCTTCCCCGAAAATAAGACATCTCCTGAAAATAAGACCTACTGCAATTTTTTTCAAGCTTAGAAATATAAGGCCTCCCCTGAAAATAAGACCTAGCGGAAGTTATTGCTGAAGTTCCCTCCACGCCATACATTAGTTTTAGCAGATCGTTTAGATAGGCCTTACCTTGTGTGGGAGGCTACCTGAACAAGAGGTGCTCATTTAAGGAAAGTGCTATTGCTAGACATGAGAGATTGGGGCCAATGATTCTAAAAGAAATGGAGTCACAAGATGTTCACCTTGAAACTCAGGGTTTTGAGAGTGATTATAATGTTCCTGAAGACGATGACATGATAAATGTACCATAGATTGTTGTACATGGAAATAGTCATAAGAAATTATTGATGGGATTCGACGTTTGGCTGTCTATGCTGATTTTGTGATAACAGGACTACAGTATATCAATAAATGTTTATTTTATTTTTTTTGTTAAACACTAAATGCGAATTTTTGTTCATGGAAAAATAAGACATCCCCTGAAAATAAGACCTAATGCGTCTTTGGGAACAAAAAATATGAGACACTGTCTTATTTTGTGGAAAACAGGCTAATAGGCAGAACAGGGATGCGGTATCTTGTATTTATTGTGTCTGTGAGACTGCATGTTATGAGACAGATGGGAGAGGGAACAGCAGAGTGAGACATCGGACAGGCTCAGAGCACACAACACAGATCAAATAAGATTTGGGACATCTCCAAAACCATAGAGGCGGACTTTTCTTAGCAAATAAGTGACAAGAGCCCAGGCATGACTCGCCTGCGTTGTTGTCTTGCATCCAAATTTTATGTCCTCTCCTACTCTACTCACAGAAGAAAGAAAAGTATAAAGGGATTTTTTGAACGAATGAAAAAGAATCACAGAAAAAGTATACAATATCCACTCTAAAATTTAACTTTTAATACTTATAAATTAAAAATACAAATCTTCACTAAATATGTCATTTGACATCCTACAACCCAAACTGGGAAAAGAGTAAACACTATATATCCAGAAAGGTAATAGATTACTTAGTGACCACCACACTATACAACACCTTAGTAGGCAACCTTAGTAGGTAAATGCAGATATTCATAGAATAATTCTTACTATCCTTACTGTCCTTGTGACTACCTATTTCTACTATCTTTATGGTACGTATATATTAAAATTAGGGGGTGTTTCTCATCTGTAATCGGGAGGGAGGCAATTTCCTTGTGGGAGGTATTTAATGATGAAGTTGGGGAGAGTTGGGAGGTTGACAAGGCCTCATCACCCTACTAGCTGAAGTCTGGACTTATGTGATCCCCTGAGGAACCCTCTGTTTATTTGGAGGGGGAAACGCGCCGGGATGTGATTTCTACATACAAGGACAGTAAGAATTATTCTATGAATATCTGCATTTACCTTTGGAAGTGTATTATGAATGTGGTATAAATATTAGAGACGGGTGTTTCCTGGAAAGGTATTTTTGTGACACCATTGTAGTTGTTTGTGTGTAAGTGCTGTATAGGAAAAGCCTTCTAGTGGTGGGGCCGCCCTTTTTGGGGCGATGTCCCCACTTATTTTGTAGGACTACAATAAGGGTTAGAATAGACTATCATTAAGGTTGCCTATTAAGGTGTTGTGTAGTGTGGTGGTCACTAAGTAATCTATTACCTTTCTGGATATATAGTGTTTACTCTTTTCCCAGTTTGAGTGGTAGGATGTCAAATGACATATTTAGTGAAGATTTGTATTATTATTGTATTTATAAGTATTAAAAGTTACATTTTAGAGTGGATTTTGCATACTTTTTCTGTGATTTTTTTTTTTCCTCTCCTACTCTATGCAGAATTTTAAGAGACTTCTTGTTTGTAGTGTCATCAACTTAACCACAAATTTTTTCATTTATGTTTTTAAGGAAAAGCAAGAAGGCAAAGGTTCCAGCACTAAAAGTGATGAAATCCCAGAGGTTTCAGAAAGAGATAAACGATTGGCAGATCAGGTGTCCATGTATAATGTAAGTAATTGTAGTGCAATGTAGTCTTATTTTTCTTGTCAAAGCAAGATAATGCCAATACATTATGCAAAAAAACACCATAGGTAGCTATACAAAATATATGTTGTTTATATAGAGTAATTTTATAGGGATTGCTATGATGACCATGAGCTTTAAATTGTTGTAATCTGAGAAACAGTAGTTCAAAAATTCAGCAGACCCAGCAGGAAACAAAAGTAGCGCTAAACAATGTGATTTCCAACACTGGTGGCACCTATTTCTTGGGTTTGATCTGTCTAAGCCCTTGATGCTGCTCTGACCTTTTGACACCAGAGAATTAAAAGGATTGTCCTGCGGAAATAAATTCCTCTTTAATGTGGCCAAAGTGGGAGGAGGGAGAGAATAAACTAACCTTCCTGTCCCCTGCCACTGATGCCCAGGAGCACCTCGTGGCTCGGTCCCTAGCACTTCCGGGTACCCTAAGTACGTAGACCATTAGTCTCACTTGTGTGCCGGGATGAGAACCCAGAAATGAAAAGGAGCAGTTTTCAGGAAGCTGGGGAGCGTTGGGGGACAGTTGGGTCAGTATAACTCTCTTCCCCACCCTTTCCACATTTAAGATTACCTTTTATTTGCTGTCAACCCCTTTAACTGTCAGAGATGTCTGGGAAAACTTGTAGCTTGAAGGGCAAAACCACTACTCAGAAATCTGCAGGGCCTGTACGGATTGGGAAGGTTTGTTACAGGTATGTTACCTATGCACTGTTGGCTATGGTATTCAGATTTATAACACTTTCGCTTCAAGGGGCCAATTGCTGCTCAAGATAAGGTATGTATGTGTTTGCATTTATCCAAGCTACAGAGGTGCTAAATAGATTGGATTTTCTTAGAATCTTGTACATTCCTAGTATTAGAAATGTCCGAAAATTTTCTGTACAGCTTTTACCACATTTTCCTATTTGAGTCTCAGTAAATTCTAACAGTCACAAATTGTACAATAATGTATTGTAAATGTTACTAAATATTCTGTAATCCCAAAACCACGTAATGAGCTGTTTTTCGTCAATATTGCCAAAATGCCTCTGTGATTTTTAGCAGCTTGCCATGCTGTAAAGTTCAGGCACAGAATGTATAATCTGTAGTCTCTGGCTGTTAGAGGCAGTGTATGTGGCTCCGCATATAAGACATTCAATTAAAGTAAAAAGAGTCAAAGCAAGTTGATATTGGGCATCAGTAACAGTAGAAACATATGCACCCTTTAATGCCGTTTTTTTTTTTATTCAGGATTCAAAAAGATCAGAATCTCTCATGGATCTTCACCGCAAAAAACTTAAAAGGAAAGCAGATGAAGATAAAGATAAACCTAAAGAAAGAAGACCATTTGACCGAGAACAAGATTTACAGGTTAATCGATTTGATGATGCTCAGAAGAAAGCCGTGCTGCGGAAATCCAAAGAATTAAATACCAAATTCTCACATGGAAACAGCAGTATGTTCCTGTAAAGATGTACAGCCATATAAACATATCATGGCTTAATCATCTTCTGAGCTCATCCTCCACACCCAAAGACTGCACATCCGACATCACGCAGCACCTCTTATGTCTGCTAGTTCTTAAGAAAGGCACCAACATTATTTTGGATGCTGGTGGTTTATACTGTAAATAATACCTTAGCTCCAACATTCTTTATATGTATGAGTTGCCCTCACCTGACATTTGTAGATATCTATATGATATGTTACACCAGGCTTCCCTTTTTTGTCATTTTCACCATAAAACTAAATTAAACTTGAATTTTGACAATGTTCATGCTTTCATCATTTCCTGAACGTGTTTTCATTTCCATTGAGTGCCACGGGTGCAAAGTATGTAAAAAAAATATACATTTACATTAGAACCCCTTCTCGACACTGGACGTACCTGTACATCCTAGTGGTAAGTGACTTCCCGCAAATGGACGTGCAGGTACCTCCTGGACACCGTGGAGGCCCCACTTGTGAGTCCGCACGATCGCAGTATGGGACCAGTTGTATATTATCAATAACACTAAAAAAATTACTCAACCCGCAAAAAACAAGCCCATACACAGAAAAATAAAGTTAGGGCTCCCAGACTTTGGCGATACAAATTGGGTTTCACTGTAATATATAAACCTGCTGAGTAAAACTAGCATGTAATTTATACCGCACAGTGACCACTGTAAAAATAAAAAAAAAACACTACCAGGATTGCTATATTTTGTTCAAAACGCCTCACAAAAACCTTGATAAAAAGCGATCAAAGCGTCATAATGATGGCAATAAAAACGTCCATATACAGAAAAGTAAAACATGCTATAAACGATATAAACGCATTTCTATTGTGAAAACGTAATAAAACAAAAATACTATATAAAATTTATATCACTGTAATTGTACCGACCCACATAGTAAAGTTATCATGTCATTTATACTGCACGGCGAAAGTTATAAAAACGAAGCCTAAAAAACAATGGGGGAACTGCATTCTCCGCCTCCCCCCTATTTTCATGGCCCAATGCTAAAAAAAAAACTATAGAACACCTGTGCACCCAAAATACACAATACACACCTAGATGAGATCCATGAGGGATGTTGAATCCAAAATGGGGCGACTTCTGAAAGGTTTCATCTGTTCTGGTACTTTGGTGGCTTTGCAATTGCAACATGGCACCGAACCAAAATCTGCGTTCCAAAAGCTAAATAGCGCTCCCCCCTTGTATGCTCTGCTATGTACCCAGACAGAAGATTACACCCACATTTTTTCATGTAATTCCAGTATGGGCTCCTCCTACTCTGAGGCTAGTGGTTGAGCCAAATAGCGCACTAAGGCCACATATGGGATATCTCTGAAAACGGTAAAATTAGGGGAATTGATATTAAGTTGCATTTCCCTGGTCACCTCTACTGTGCTCCTGTGAATAATGATACAAATTTAAAATCTCCCAAAAAAAGTGAAATTTGAAATTTTACCTCCACTTTGCTTTATTTTCTGTGAAACACTAATAGGTTAATAAAAATCCTAAATGCTGTTTCCAATACTTTAAGGGATGCAGTTTCTTAGATGGAGTCATTTATGGGGTATCTAACATACAGGCCCCTCAGAGCCACGTCAGAACTGGACTGGTCCCTTAAAAAAAAATCTGTTGCAAATTTTCTTGAAAATGTGAAAAATTAGTACTAAATTTCTGAGTCCCCTAATGTCGTAAAAAAAAAGACATTTACAAATGGTCAGTCTACTGTAGACGTATGGAAGATGCTAGTTATAAACTATTTTGTGTGGAATAACTGTCTTGCACGCAGAAATTTTTGAACTTTAAAAATTGCAAGTTGTTTAATATTTTCACAACAGTTTGATATTTTTCACAAATAAACAAGGATTCTACGGACCAAAACTTCGTACCAACTAAAAGCACAACGTGTCATGTGAAAACAATCTCTGAATCTCATGGCTAGATAAAAGTATCAAAAAATTATCATAAAGGGCGACATGTGAGAACGGGGTTCTGCTGGTTATCTGGCATCAAAAAGCTGCAGTAGAACTGTTCTATAGATGTATGAACAGTCGCATTCAAAAAGTCGGCGCGATAAGCGACAGCGTGACACTTTAAGGCGCCAAAGATTAGGGGCGTTCTAGGGGTGTCGCACAACAATTTTAGAGTTAGACACATTTATGATTCTTTCACTCCAAACTTAGGCACATAAAAGTAAGAACAGCCAGATCAACTTAAAGGTGATCTGCTTGAGCCAGACTTGCCGTATTGGCACTAGACTGCACCTGTATGTATGACCTGCAGAAGAACAGGTTCATACATTTTGGATCATTGTACACTGCCTTAAAGCTGTTTAGAACTGCCCTGTAAGCACCAATATCATACATGTCAAATAGTTTAAAAAAAAATGGGAATCTAGCAAAGGAATAAAGAGTGACTTTTATTGACTATATTTACTATTTTGCCATAGGCAAACTTAAACTCTATCAGTTCTCTATCTGATAGAGTTTAAGTTTGCCTATGGCAAAATAGTAAATATAGTCAATATCATACATGTCACCCAAAGTGAAACCTGTCCGATTTCAAAAATTGGGCTCTGTCATGGAGGTCAAAACTGGCTGTGGCGGTAAGGGGCTAAAGTCAGTAGAGAACATAGTAACATATACAGTTGATACCAGAAGTTGACATACACTATATAAAAAGACACGTGCATGTTTTTCTCACTATCTGACATGAAATCAAAATAAACCTTACCTGTTTTGGATCAATTAGGATTATCACAATTATTTATATTTGCCAAAATAGTGCGAGAGAGAGAATTTTTAAGGCATTTTTATTTTCTTTCTCCAAAGTCAAAAGTTTACATACATTACATTAGTATTTGGTATCATCGCCCTTAAACTGTATGACATGCATCAGACATTTTGGATATCCTTCCACAAGCTTCTCACAATAGTCGGTAGGAATGTTGGCCCATTCCTTCTGACAGAACTGGTGTAACTGAGCCATGTTTGTAGGTCACCTTGCTTGCACCTGCCTTTTCAACTTTGCCCATACGTTTTTAATACTGTAGGATTGCGATCAGGATTTTGTGATGGCCACTCCAAATCATTGACTTGGTTATCCTTAGCCACTTTGTAACCAGTTTGGCAGTATGCTTTGGGTCATTGTCCATTTGGAAGACCCATTTCAACCCAAGCTTTAGCTTCCTGACTGATGCCTTGATATGTTGCTTCAGTATTGCCACATAATCTTCTTTCCTCCTGATGCCATCTATTTTGCAAAGTGCACCAGTCCCTCCTACAGCAAAACAACCCCATAACATGATGCCGATGCCATTGGTTTAGTACAGGTGTTCCAGACACGAGTTCTTAATATGATAACTCGGCAGTAGCGTATTAAAGTCATTGCATGCTTTGTTTGCCAGGTGTTTTTCAGCATTACTGTCTGTTGCTTATATCCTGTCATAGTTTGTTTTAAATTGGTATTATACTGTGGTTTGGTTTTGGATAAAGGACAAGTTATTTTACGTAATGAAAAAAACATCAAAATATGTGTAAAATAAGCAAACGAACACAACATTGAAAAAAAATTCGCTTCAAAATTCATGTATACAGGGCATCTCAAAAGTAAGGAAGCATCTATGTAACATGACAACAGTTCTGCATATGGTGATCCAATTTTAGACATAAGCTGTGGAGGAAACCTATTAGGAAATGCCTAGAATGTGGCGGCCATCTTCAGCAATTAAATTTGTGCTTTGTTTTTCAATTTCTGGTAAACAACCTCAACACATTTTTGCTTGGATTCATTTTATCATTTATATCATGGACAGAAGAAAGATCACTTTTTTAACATGAGAATGAAAATATATATTTTTTTAAATTACAAAATAAATTGTATGGACATTTGAAGTTTGTCTTTTTGACCGAGTGGAAGAAAATAATTTACATATTTTATCTTGTGTAAATAATCCAGACATAAAATGATAAAAAGTATTACTAATCCTCTAAATAGGGAGATTGCCCAAATATTGGTCAGTACTTTGTAACCAAAGCTATAGAAGACTATGCAGTCTGTCTGATGCCCTGTTTGTACACCAGTGCATCCTGGGCTCCATGCTGAAAATAGGTATTAGCCGTTTCTTTATTCTTTTACTAACAGAGGAATAAGAAGTACAAATAATATTTATGAGCATACATAATCACCATCTGTTCCTTTCTTAGCTGCTGGCATTCCACCTGAAACATTTCTCTCCAAACAAATTCTGCAGTAAGACATCTATGTAAATAGGACCTTAGGGGAAAGGAGAGATGCGAAGGCTGAGTAAATAACTCCTTAATTGGTGTATAATGAAATGACTTGCATTGGATGATCAATTACTCTACCTTACCTGACCAATACAGATAGATGCAATGCTGACGAACTAATGCGATGCTTACAAAGTAATGGTACTTCAGCATTATAGTTAAAAATGACTGGGTCCAAAAGTTAGACAGTGTAAAACTAGACCAGACAGTCGTCTAAATTTTTGACTTTTGATGCCTCATTAGACAAGTCCAACTTTTTTTCTAGACCACTCATTAGCTTACTTTGCACCAAAAGTAAACACCGCAATTCTGATGCAATTTTGGCACTCTGTTGCATATAGGCCAAGCCCCCCCCCATTTAGGATGAGGTGGAAAAATTAAGTAAAAATGTTTCTATTTTTAAAAGAAATGCTGGAGACCAAAGGGGAATTCCTGTTTAATTGATTTAACTTTAAACACGTAGGTAGAGTAAATATAAACTATTACCAAATTCATTGCTTTGTTTAGGGTTAGAGCAATTCCTATCTCCTGCTTGTGTACACAAGCTTCCCTAGGTTATCGACCACCTGTCTCTGCTCTATCAGCATTGGTCAGCATGGGGAAGTGACTCCTTGCCGTGTCTTATCAGCAGCACAGGAGCTTGTTTATGTTTACTGATATACGTTAACCCTTTAAATCTCTGTTGCCTTCTGCCCTGCTAAAAAAACAACTCTTGTATTATCTATGTCCCTCTAACAGTCTCTTCTTGGAATAGCAGTACTGATGTGCGAATCACTGCTGTAGAACCACCCATAGTCTAACTAAGAAGTGTGAGCTTGAAGCTGGCTGCAAAGACCAGGCTCTGTCAAACAGTATGGTAAGAACACCCTTTTAAGTTTGTTATACAATTTCTCCTGAGTACAAAATGTCCCACAGGTGGTAGCAAACTGCTATTTGGGCAGAAGGGCTAGAGTACGGTTTGGCTTTTAGCACAGATTTTGCTGAAATGATTTCTTGGTGCTATTTCACATTTGCAGTTCCCTTCAGGTGCCAGTACAGCAGATACAATTTAGTAGCAAGCCTGTAATGAATACTGTATCCCTCAAGGAATTCATCAGAGATGTAGTAAGCATTTTGACCCATGACCTATACGTTGTATTTGGCACATGTTTGCTTTTAAACTATATAAGGAGAAGTAGATGCCTCCATTTTGGTTTCCTGCACCCGCCCACCTCCATAGGCTGTTATATCTATGCACTATGCTTTGAAAGGTTGATGCTCTTTTTATTTTTCTCTCTGCATTTTGGAGGCCGTTTGGCACAGTGAGAGGTCTGAGGTTGACCCAGGTGAGAGATAATATAGAGTAGGACCACCCAACTGAGATCCCGTTGTAAGCCGGGGGTGGCTTGAGCATTTTTTGGCCAAAAACATGCGGACCAAGAATCTCAAAGTTTTTTCATATATTGTTGATAGCATAAAATGCTTCTTTGGAGATTTCCATGTGTTTTTTTGCCCTGTTTGGCTTTTAGCACAGATTTTGCTGAAATGATTTCTTGGTGCTATCTCACATTTGCAGTCCCCTTCAGGTGCCAGTACAGCAGATACAACTTAGTAGCAAGCCTGTAATGAATACTGTATTCCTCAAGGAATTCATCAGAGATGTAGTAAGCATTTTGACCCATGAACACTCATTCTTGTTCAGCTGCCATCTTGGATCATCTTAGGGCCACTTATCTCTGGGAATCACTATCCTTTGTAGAACAGGTAAGGCACACCAACACAAAGTATGTGTCCTTAAACTGGCCTCGGCCAGTTTTAGTAAGCACAGGTCAGTACTCGAGACCGTAAGACAAACAAAACCTTGGCCATCTGGCCACTAGCTACACATATTGAGTCCCTCTCTACCATGGTCTGGACCTGACACACACCGCACACCTCTGATGTCTGGAGTAAGAGGTTTTTAATAGGCCTCCAGAGACCTGCTAAAATGTCTGTCCTGGAATGTGGGAACAGCATCCTGCCCAATGCTACAGTCATTCCAGAAAAGCCAGCCCTTACTAAACCGCATTGCAGCCATCCTAACACTGACATGTGTCAGTAACCCATGGTCACTGACCCAATACCACTGGCTTTTTCCCACCGAGACCAGGCTCTCAGTGGCACATCTGTTTGCAGGTCTTCTGTTGCAGTGGCAGAGGAATGCGACCACCTAAGGTCGCTCTGCCACAGACCCCACATGGGATTTTCAGAAATATGTGCTCAGTGGGTGCTTCAGAGAGGAAAATGTAATCTAATTTTCCACCATTACCCCAGTTAATTGTACACTTCTGTAGTTCCTTAAGTTTTGCATTTTGATTTTACGGTGTTCCCCTAATGATATAAATAACATATTAACTTTATTCTGGGAGTCAATACGACTACAGCAATGCCAAATTTATATGTATATTTTTTATACACTACTATTTATCATTTATATTGTGTTGCCATAGAACCATAACTTTTTTTACTTTTCTATCAATAAAGCTTGTTTCTTTGCAGGACAGGCTATAACTTTTACTGCTGCCATTAATGCAATTTTTATTTTATTCTGTGGGAGGAAAGGTAACCAAAAAGCAGAAATTCTGACATTGTTTTGTTTCTTTACAATGTTCACTGTGCAAAATAAATAACAGATTAATTTTATTTTGTGATACATTTTCATGTTGACATACTCATAGAGCCATAAAATGACGAGCATAAAGTCCAAACAATAAAGTTAGTCATAAAAATAGAGACTTATGAATATACATGATAAAATAAAAAGATGACAAAAGTATCCAATAAACAAACTGGGCAAATGCCACCAAATAGAGTAAGCAAAAAAGTGTCAAATATATACTCAATTATTAAATACAAATCAATATAAACTGCTCAAAAAAATAAAAGGGACACTTAAATAACACAATCTAACTCCCAGTCATTCACACGTCTGTGAAGTCAACCTGTCCAGTTATGAACAAACAATGACTGTGAATCAATTTCTCCTGCTGTTGTGCAAATGGAACAAATAACAGGTAAAAATGATAGGCAATTAGCAAGACAACCCCTATAAAGTAGTGGTTCTGCAGGTGGTGACCACAGACCATTTCTCTCTTATACTCTTTGGCTGTTGTTTTGGTCATCAATAGAGGTAGCATGAGGCAGTGCCTACAACCCACAGAAGTTGCTCAGGTAGTGCAGCTTATCCAGGATGACACATCAATGTGAGCTGTGGCAAGGAGGTTAGCTGTGTCTGTCAGTACAGTGTCCAGAGCGTGGAACAGATACCAGAAGACAGGCCAGAACACCAGGAGACATGGAGGGGGCCGTAGGAGGGCAACAACCCAACAGCAGAACTACTACCTCCTCCTTTGTGCAAGGAGGAGCAGTGCCAGAGCCCTGCAAAATGACCTCTAGTAGGCCACTAATATCCATGTGTCTGCTCAAACTTTCAGTGGTATGAGGGCCCAATGTCCACAAGTCGGTGTTGTGTTTACAGCCCAACACCATGCGGGGCGATTGGCATTTGCCAGAAAACGCCAAGATTGGCAGATTCAACATTGGCGCCCTGTGCTCTTCACGGATGAAAGCAGGTTCACACTGAGCACATGTGACAGACATGACACAGTCATGGGGTGCTGATGACTCCCATGGCAACGGCTTCCGGGTTGCATGTAATGTAACCATGGGAGCTGTGTCTGTCACATTTGGTATCGCCGCGTGCGTAAAGACCTAGCCTATAACTCTATCACGGAATTTAACCCCACAATGAGCACTGTAAGAAAAAAAAAGGATGGCAGAATTGCGATTCTTGTACATCTCGCAGCATGTAAAATGGAAAAAGAAGCGATCAGAAAGTCATATAAAAGTCAGTGTGGTACTGGTTAAAGTACTACTGGTCAGTTCATCCCACAAAAAAAGGAAAAAATAACAAAAAAACTCCGTGCAAAATAAGAAAAAATATAGGCATATGTGTATATATATATATCAAAAGATAGCAATGCGTAAGTATTGTTTTAAACAATAAAAACACTTTAAGTTCCAAAGCATGAAAAAAAAAAAACTATATAAACAGGGTACTGATGTAATCCAATTGACCCATGGAGTAGAAATGAGATGTCATTCCTACTGCTGTAAAAAATGAAAATAAAAAAACTACCAGAATTGCAGTATTTTGTCAAGATGCGCATAGTGATCCCCATTTCAGTACAACGGAAGTGCTCATGTCTCAGCGCCCCCCCCCCAGACCCTGCTGTAGTCTACTCATCTCTTGACGCTCCTGCTCCGGTCTCCTCTGCTGCTTGCATCTGGCACATTCACCCTCCATATCTAGAGCGCATGTGCTGGCTCTTTAAGGTTTAAAGGGCCAGCGTGTCATTTGTGCGCCAATGGCTGGCAACCACCTGGGATTTAAGGAACTTCCCTTCTTTGCTCTGAGGCAGATTGTTGATGTTCATCAGTGATCCTGACCTGTGAGTTGTTATCTGTTAGTCTCCTTGGTCCCACACCTGTACTCGACTGTCACCACAAATAGCCATGTCACGGGTAGTAACCTGGGTGTCCCCCACAGCCAAGTCCACACCACCTTGCAGTACGCTCTGATGAATACCGGGGGTGCCTTTAACCTGGCTTGGTCTGTATCATCGCTCGGGTGTTCCAGAGTACCCACATCTGCACTCCTCTCTGTGACATATTTTCTTCATCTTGCCTTGCAAAAAATGGCTTTAAAAGCAATCAAAAAGTCTTGTCCTCCCAAAAACTTTTACAATGAAAAGTAAGCTCATCCAGCAAAAAACATGTTCCTATACAGCTCTGTACACAGAAAAATAAAAAAAAGTTATAGCTCTTAAACTATGGTGATGCAAAAATGTGTTTTCATTTTTAAATAAGTGTTTTTATTGTGTAGAAGCAGTAAAATATAAAAAAAATACATAAATTAGGTATAGCTGTAATCATATTGGCCTGAGAAAAGAAAAATCTCATTTATACCACACGCTGACCGCAGTAAAAAAAAAATAGAAATGGCTGTTTATTAAGTTTTAGCACTTTTAGGTGTTCGCAAACATGAGATGGTGCCTAATAAAATCCTAATTAAAATAAGACCCTAAAATACAGTAGGTGCTCCTCCTAGTCTGAGGTTCATGGTTTAGTCAAAATAGCCCACTAGATCCACTTAACGAATGTCTCAAAAACTGGCAGAATCAGCGGAATCAATATTGAATTGCACTTCCCTGCTAATGGTTACAAATTACAAATCTGCAAAAAAAAAGTGACATTTTGAAAATTCACCTCCACTTTATTTCCTGTGAAACACCTAGAGGGTTAACAAACTTCATAAACATTGTTTTGAATACTTTATGGGTGTAGTTTCTTAGATGGAGTCATTTAAAGGGATACCTAACATATAGGCCCCCCAACGCCATGTCAGAAGTGGATTAATCTGTTGCAAATTTTCTTGATAACGTGAAAAATTGCTACTAAATTTGTAAGCCCCTTAATGTGGTAAAAAATGATGCCAACATACTGTACAGTACACATATGGTAGATGCTAGCTATAAACTATCTCTTACACGCAGTAATATTTGTATTTTGAAAATGGAACATTTTTCATAATTTTCACAACATTTTGATATTTTCACAAATAAGCAAGGATTGTATGGTCCAAAATTTATTACTAACTTAAAGCACAATGTATCACAAGAAAACATTCTTTGAATTACATGGATAGGTAAAAGTATCAAAAAGTTATTCCCACATAAAATGACACTTCAGATGTAAAAAAATGGGGCTCTGTCAGTGTAATAGGATGGAAATAATTAATGTGTCTTTTTAGATGTGATATAGAAATATGTATTGATACATATATCGTATCCAGTCTTTATAATAGATCCCTGTGTGTTTGCTGCGTGTGAGGACAGCTGTCATGTCATTATGGTCTATTTCTGCTCACAGTGTTTGACCTTTGTGATCCCTGCTTTGCTATTCAGGAGTTCAAAGATAATATTATATTCTTCTCCCCCCACTGTACTAAACAGAAGCCGATACTATTACATAATGCTCAACTATTCTCATACCCTCCCATGTATGGATGGTCAGATAATTCTGAAGTCTCTGTGGTAATGTTGACTATACAACTTAGACATAAGGGATACTAAGTTTGGGCATCCTGAGCGTTAAGGGAGACAGATCTGACTAGGATAAAAAGGCTTGATGTGCCATTGAGAGCTAGCTTCGGCCGGGGCATGGCATGCGCCCAGCACCCCCCTTTCTGTGTCATCGGATGAATTGGGGGTACATGAGGTACCGCGGGGCTCCCCTATGTAACTGCAAGCTAAGTATCATTCTATTTCATTTTATGTAATAAAGCTTTAATTTTTTATATATTCTGCCTGATTGTAATTAATTTCTTGCTATCGTTCTAAACACATGGAGACGTCTGCTCGAAGCAAGGAGATGATGTCAGGAGGTATGGACGCAGCACAATTAATAGGAGGAATGTGACAGCCGCTCAGGATGTTGTGTGAGGTATGGCCATCACATCCTTCATACTGACAGGGCCGCCATCAGAAATTTCAGAGCCCCATACAACCGAAGCGTTTAGGCTTCCACCCAACGCATGCACTGCCCCCAGCCTCCATACTTCCACCACACAGTGACCATATAGTGGTAGATACAGTGCAGTTACATTTAGTGACTCACAGGAGATGTCTTGTCTGATGAGTCATTCACTTTCCCCTTTGTTCTCCATCCGGTCCAAACTGCCATGATGACTTCTCCCTGCGACAACTCATCCCTGCAGAATTACAACACAAATACCTAGCTTTTCTATCATCTGTGCCCCCTCCCCCATATGTACAAACTCCCCATCCATAATCCATAATAGATGACTTCTGGTAGGTAAATAGGTATAGAGCTCTCACTCCTTTAGATAGGTATATTAGTAGCTATAGTAAGGCCAGTGAGTGGGCAGCCCAGCGCGTGTGCCAGCAGAGAGAGCTCTGAGTGCCACCACTGGCACGCGTGCCATAGGTTCGCCACTGCTGTCCTACTTGTTTCTAACTATGCTGCTGGGATGTAAATTTATTGTAAAACAAAATCATTTTCATAGTGCTAGACCAAGGTGAACTAAGTGATATTTCTTTTACTGTATGTTACAAGGCTATTAGAAGCTTCCATTAGAATATAAACAAACAGAAATGGTAGGACAAGTGGTGAGGTTCAGGTCATGGAAATGCAAAGTGGTTCTTAATGCCTGAAATAGTTTTTATATCCAATTTGTCATGTGCTGGTGCACTTACATTAAACCAGAGAGGAAGCTGTACTGCAATCTTATGATCTTCTATAAGTTCACTAAATAATTTTTATATTGCTAAATGATGTTGCAGCCTGCTCCGTGTAAACTTAATTTTATCTAACACATATTCAAAGTGAAGTCTTGCAGAATATATTGGTGTTAATGTATAAGATGGAAGATTGAGGTTTTTTCCTTTCCCTTGGTTAACCATATTTTGTTTCAGTCAGCAATAGGCCCTATTCATATAATATTTTTCATATCATATGTCATCAGAATCCATTGGGTTTCCTTGACCAAGTTATCCTGACATATTTCAAAGCACAGCCATAGTGGTCTATAGGGCGAATGTAACCTCTATTGGACTAGATTTGCTTTATACCTACTGGTATACATTTTATGCGCTGGACACTATCGCTTGCTCTACCATACCTTAATGTCCAGCTCATAATGCGTCTATGAATGTGAAATACAGCAGAAGCAGTCCAAATACTTTATTCAAGATATTCCAACAGATACTGATGACATAGGTCAAAACATGATATAAATGGAGCCTATCACTGCCTGAAACACAATATCCTTAATCAATGGAAAGCGAAAATTTTAAGATAACAAATCTACTCAAATGCTTGGTTTTGCTAGTAAAGCTGGTGCTTATCTGCAAAATGGTGCAACTTTTTTCAATTTATTTAAAAACTACAGCCACCGCCACATGCAGCCAATGACTCTATTTGGCCTCAAGCTATGGTAATTATAGTGATAAGGGAGATTCAAACAGAGCAGTATTTGTGTGTATAGTGTTAAATTGTCCATACTCCTTAAGTGACAGTCATCTGAACTCACCTACTTTAGTTGGACCTGCTGACTTTCTAATGTGTATAGGGGTCTTCCAACAGTAGATGTCGGGAGAAAAAAATGATCAGTCATATTGGATTTTACTATAATAATATTCTAATATTTTAACAATATTTCAATGGAGAGATCAGAATACCTTTCCACGAGTTTATTCTGCTCTCCCCACTGAAATGAACACGCATGCTCAACTAACAGTGTATATAATGGATATTTACAGAATCAATTCTCATCATTTACTGATGAGACCACATTCATCCTTAAGGTATATTTTCAAGGCAGTGATGGCAGGCAAACAATTCTGACATGGAGTACCAGTGGAATCTGCCTAGGAAGTTTTATGTGGTTTTCATTTAAATGTAAATTTTCTGTGTGCTCTTTGAGAATTCTCATCCACAGATAATCTACATGCAAAACACATCAATGAAATGACCTTTCACTTTTTTATGCAATGTATAGTTCAAATCTTCTGCCTAAAAATATAAAAATACACACTGTATAAACTATGGCAAGTATGGAACGTGGTTTGTGGACAGATCCTTGCTTCAAAATATGCATGAAAGAAAATGAGGTGCATTTGTGTTGCAGTTTTACATGTTTGTTCTTCATCTTCTTCAGAAAGTTGCACATCCTTTTCCAATTCCAGGTTTGGTAACAAAAAAAAACATAACCTTAGGGTTTGTTCACTCGGCTTATTTTGCTGCGTATTTGCGTGCGCATTTCTACGCGTATTGCACTTTGTACGCGGCAAAATGCGTGCCACAATTAGGGTAATTCATAGCTCTCATAGAGGGCTATGAATTATGCGTTGTCTCCCTGGGCATACGATACAATCGTATTGACGTGTCCCCCATGATTTGGAATTACACGCTGATCAGCGCGTGCTTCCAAAACACCCGGCGTATTGCGGTGCGTACCCCAATACGCCGTGTGAACATACCCATAGGCTATGTTCAGACTGTGTAAAATTTTGTGTAAAATACACATGTATTTTACAGAAGAAACACATGTTTATGCATTATTTTATGCATTTTTACATGTCAGAGAAAATATAGGGTTTAGGGACTTCTTTTATTATTCACTAAGGGCAACATGTATTAATTCTGGCACTGACAGGCCAGTCCTAAATAGCTTTAAGGCAGTGTAGAATGCATCAGGATGTATGAACCTGTTCTTCTGCAGGTCATACATAGAGATGCATTATAGTAGCACTACGATAACTCAGGCAGACCACCTTTAACTTGGTCTGGCTGTTCTGTTACGCACCTAGGTTCGGCGTCAAACAATCATAGATATGTCTAATCCAACGCATGTGGTGCGACACGCCCCCAGAACGCCCCAAATCTTTGGTGCATTAAAAAGTGTCTTTGGCGCATTACAAAGGCACTTATCGCGCCAAAGTTTCTTTTTGGCTCAAAGTACACAGGAAAACTGGCACAGCCCCGTTCATGCATGTCGCACTAAATTTTAAATGTTCTTAATTTCTAGCATTTAGGAATTTGCAGCTGAACTTGCCTGAAGTGCTTAGCCTTGATGTAGTTATAAAGATAATAAACATTTCTTAGTTATTCAATCAAATTAAATTGTTCATAATTTCCAACCGACGCAAGAGGTTTATCTCACCCCCTATTCTCTTAATGGTTGGCTTTTGTCCCTCCAATTTCAAATCACTGATAATACACATTTGGTTATGTATGGAGACTAAGATGATTGCTGTAACATTCCATTACTTAATCTAGGTCCATTAAAAAAAGATTCCCCCAGATTCTTTATCCACCCCCGACAATAAACAACCTGTTTTCCTAGTATTTAATAATTAAAACAATGGTGAGGTAAGTTGTTTTTCTCGTCTTAATTAAATACTTTAATAATGACTGTCTGATTTAAAAGGTGAAAAGCATGTTTATTAGAAGTAACAAATTGTATTATGATTAAACTAACAAATTGTATTGCAAATTGTAATCGGAATGTGAAGCAATGATGATTATGTTAATGTTGCCACACCTCCAGATCAACCTATCTAAAATCTTGTATGTATCCACCAAAATAAAGGATGCTGCTTCAGAAGTCACAGAAAAAATGTGACATAAACTACTAAAAAGCTACAAAGCTACACTCACCGCTCAGTGGCTGGACGATACACTGAATCAATTTCATTGATATTGTTGCATCTGTGCAGTCTCCCTATGTGTTATACTGTGGCTTTTTGCATGCTGGTGTGAACTGGTATCTAGAGCATTTGCTCATTAAAGACTGGCACATGCTATATCTTTCCCATGTAGCACATGGGCCAGAGATGCCTGCTGCTGGGATTCAGTGTATCTTCTAGCCATTGAGCGGTGAGTGTAGTTTTGTAGTTTTTTAGTAATTTATGTCCCATTTTTTCTATGATTTTATTTTTAATAGTGTAGGGACTTGCAAGAAATGAGGAGCCCTGTCGGGGCTTTCAAGCTTGCGTACCGTAGCTACTGTATCGTAGAAAATATGCAGGTGTCCAGCAACTCCAAGAGAATCGATCCAGTTAGATAAGTAGATTATAAAATTCCAGCTTTATTGGATATCCTTAAAATTTCAAATAGAAAAACGACATGGCAGATAGCAAACACACCGACGCGTTTTCGGGGGACCGCCCCCCTTAAATCTGGTTTTGACAAAACAGACATGTGATCTGATTTAAACCCTATGATGTCACATGACTAAAACTTCATTCATGAAAAAACATAGTAAAAGCAAAGACTGACACATCCTATTAAATCCCAGAAAAAAAAAAAAGAAAAATATTATTTGGGATATAAATCTAAACAACAAGATTGATTGGAAGGCAGGCTATTTTTAAGGTTACCTCAATATTGAAACATCAGGGAGTTATAGTTTCTCCCTTTAGAAAGGACACAGCGAGAAATTCTATTCTGGCTGCAGATTCCTCTCATCCACGCCATGGGATTAAAAATATTCCATATGGAGAATTAATACGTTTAAAAAGAAACTCTTCTACGGATAGCATCTTTTTGGAACACTCTCAAAATATGAGGGAAAGATTAAAAATTTAGAGGTTTTATACGGATAATATCTTAAAAAAAGCCTTTGAAAAAATATCAGAGATCCCTAGAGAAAGGTTTATTACAACATAAAACAACGTACAATTCCGCTAATACTAAAAATGGGGACTTTTTCCACTCCCTATAGTCACCAATATCATCAGATAGTTAAAATCATCAAAAAGAATCTTCCATTACTTCTAATACAACCCAATATGAGAGAAATTATCAATGGAAAAATCAAATTTGTACCAAGAAAAGCACCCACATTGGGTAATCTTTTATCCCCCAGTCTTTTTTTCATCAATTAAAACGATATAGAGCAAATTCTTGGCTTGCAGTAAAAGGTTCGTATGGATGCGGACATAGCAGGTGTATAATCTGCGGCTATATGCAACCTACAAAGGAATTTTATTGTACGGCAACGAGAGAAAATTTTCAAAATTAATTTCCCTTTTTCAATTGCAACACTCGCAATATTGTTTATGTATCCCCCTGCACTGCATGCCAATTGCAGTAAAGTTGGGGCCCTAGCGCAAAAAGTTTTAAAGACAAGAATACGGAGACATCTCTCTGATAAATAGAATGGATATTATCTAATATATCTATGGCCTCTAAAAATTTTGTTAAGATCCATTCAGGCAGTGTGGAATCCTTTGTATGTTACGGGATTGAAAAAAAGTTAGTAACCCGACGAGGAGGGGATATGACACAAACTATTAATGCGGGAGGCCTGGTGGATTCTAAGAAGGGAACCAGGTCTCCCTCGGGCCTTAACAAAAGGCAGGATCTGTGTTTCAATATTGAGGTAACCTTAAAAATAGCCTGCCTTCCAATCAATCTCGTTGTTTATATTTATATCCCAAATAATTTTTTTCTTTTTTTTTTTTTTATCTGGATTTAATAGGATGTGTAAGTGTTTGATTTTACTACGTTTTCATGAATGAAGTTTTAGTCATGTACATCAAAGTATTTAAAATCAGATCACATGTCTGTTTTGTCACACCATGAATTAAGGGGGCGGTCCCCCGAAACGCGTCGGTGTGTTTACTACCTGCCATGTCGTTTTCTAGTTGAAATTTTAAGGATATCCAATAAAGCTGGAATTTTATAATCTACTTATCTAACTGGATCGATTCTCTTGGAGTTGCTGGACACTTGCATATTTTCTACGTTCATTTCTATTAGGAGGAATGTTGGCTTCACTATCCTCACGTCTGTGCACCCTGAATTGAATCCATACAGGTCAAGCTGAACAAACGATCAGTATTTTTGTAGCTCCTGTATCAACTAATACCTCATATTTTGATATTTTTGCAGTATGTTATTATTTTTTGCCCTAAAATACTGTGGAGCTTAGGGTACAAGTATTTTGTGCAGGACACCCTTTAAGTGTTGGGCAGCCTGCCCATTTGTATATTATGAGCATTATTGGTTGTAACCCAGCACGGTGTACCTATATGAATGGTGTTACCCTTTGTATCGCCTTATCTGTATGCAATTTCATTGGTATTGTTGCATTTGTGCAGTCTCGCTATGTGTTATACTGTGGGCTTTTTGTATGCTGGTATGAACTGGTATCTAGAGCATTTACTCATTAATAACCAGCACCTGCTATATCTTTCCCATGCAGCATATGGGCCAAAGGCACCTGCTGATGGGACTCAGTATATCTTCCAGCCATTGAGCAGTAATTGTAGCTTTGTAGTTTTTTAGTAGCTTGTGGAGTCAACCTGATGTCAGTTGCCAATCTTCCCTGACATATGCATACTTCCATTCTTCTATAAATTTAGTGCCTTTTTAATTGGATATTATTTTGTGTATTTTGTATGAACATTTTTCAACACAGCCAACTTGACGAGTTACGCATTAAAACATGCACCAAATTACACATAACCAAAATACACACATTTTTAACAATCCTCATTAATTCTCTATTGTAATATTACACTCATAACACATTACACCAAAATTTGACAAGCACATGCATTTTTGTTACGTGTTGCATAACGCATCAGATGACTTGTAAAAGATACACTATGTGTACATTTTTAAGCATATTTTGGCACATAGCACGCATATAAAATTAGCATTTTATGCATCACAATATGCATCACAAAAACATTGAGGCATATTTTCAATAGTATCTAACTCTAAGACAGTTTTAAGGTAAACTAGACAGTCTTTCAAGGAACCACATTCATCATAGTGTTCACAAATCTGTTGCAGGTTAAAACTGTCTAAGCTTGCTGAAAAATACAGAGAAAACATAAAGTTTGCTCAGTAGGGGACCCGGGCTAAATTGAAGTCTATGTTAAACACGATGCAGGGTGACGACATCCAGCTGTAGATGCAATAGATCCAACAATAATACAAAAACGTAGATATCCAGCACATGTGGAAGTGTCAAAATCATAAACTGCACAATTTATTGATTCCCAATTAAAAACATGATAAGATCATAGAAAAAAACATGCTGGTGTTTCAAGCTGCTAAAACTGAAAAAAACACAACGAAATGTATTAGAATGCAGATACCAAACAAAATTACAATAAAATTAAGTTTGATTTATAAATCAGACCCCGTGGATACCTGGGGGACATGTATGAAAACTGTCTAGGTCTAAGACTTTCTTTTTTGTCCATAGCAACAAATCATGGCTCCCCTTTCATTTTTTCAGAGCACTATAGGAAATGAAAGGGGAGCTCTGGTTGGTTGCTATGGGCAACAAAGACCTTAGATGTAGACAGTTTTCATATATGTCCCTTCTGGTGTCTAAGGTGAGTATCCAGTAAGCTTCGCGATCTGTAAGAAGGTTTCCTCAAATAACCTCCCCTCAAAGGTTTCCTCTCTCTCTCTCTATAGGTAGAACTCTAAAATTATCCAAAGTCTCCTGATGTTTGTCCTGAAAATGTCTGGAGGCACCTAACACTACGCAGACTGGAATGTGTAGCATCGTAAATACAGTACGTTCCCTAATTCTGAGATGTAAACTGCAGGACGTGCATCCAACATATTGGACATTGCAGGCCGTACAGAGAATGAGCTATACCACAAATTTACTGTAGTAGTTATAGTAGAAATATTATATTGTTAGTAACCATAGAAGAAAAACATGTAGTTTTAACTATGTACTGACACAAGCTACAACAACCTGTGTTTTTAAGCCAATTGGTTGAAGTGCAAGAAAAGCGATCGGTATACATACCAGGGAAGTGGTTCTCAACCTTTCTAATGCTGCGACCCTTTAGTTCAATTCTCCATGTTGTGGTGGCCCCAACCGTAAAATTAATTTCGTTGCTAAGTCATAAATGTAATTTTGCCATACATACATACTACCATCAAGCTGTTACCAAAAAAAAGTCCATGATACCAAGACCATCACTACCAGTAATACCATTACATGAAGTTCAAATAAAACTACCAGCCGCTGACCAGATACGAGCACCACCTAGTGACTACCAGTTGTACACAGGCTCTGCACACATATAAGTGATTACACCACAGTAAAATCTATTAACTCACAAGTGATATCTTATATGACTGGAATCATTCTTTTTCCCTTTTATTTTCCATCCGTTCCAGACTGCCATGATGACTTCTCCTGGGCACGACTCGTCTCTGTAAAATTTACCACACAAACATCTTAGACTCCTCACTTTTCCAGCACTTTTCTACACGTGCCCCTACCCTTTACAAACTCCCCATCCACAGTACCCCAAATCGGAACAATGAACCTGTTGTGTCCCAAACAGTAATATTACCTTCAAACAGTTATGCTCACTGATGGCTATATGCACCCAGTTTTGGTCTTTTACAGTTTGACTGTTTGAGGTTGTGGACAGGTGTCTTTTATACTGATAACAAGTTCAAACAGGTGCCAATACTACAAGTAATGAGTGGAGGACAGAGGAGCCTCTTAAAGAAGAAGTTACAGGTCTGTGAGAGCCAGAAATCTTGCTTGTTTGTAAGTGACCAAATACTTATTTTCCACCATAATTTGCAAATAAATTCTTTCCAAATCAGACAATGTGATTTTCTGGATTTGTTTTCTCATTTTGTCTCTCATAGTTGAGGTCTACCTATGATGTCAATTACAGGCCTCTCTCATCTTTATAAGTGGGAGGACTTGCACAATTGGTGGCTGACTAAATACTTTTTTCCCCCACTGTACATGGGACCCTCATTAGGTAGGTACATATGTTCCCTATTAGGTAGTTTGGTATATCAGCCTCCCATTAGTTAGGTAAATATGTAGGCCCCCTCATTGGGTAGGTAACTAGGTTTCCAGTCCCCCTGTTAGGTAGATAAATAGGCCCCCACATTAGTTTAGCAAACATATAAGCCCCTCAATATAAGCCCCTCAATTATGTAATATAAAGTTCCTCCCATTAGGTAGGTATGTATTTAGGTCCTTAATAAGTAGGTAGGTAAATATAGCCCCCCACTAGATAGGTAGTTTTATAGCCCCACAACAGGTAGGTAGGTATATATTGCCCCTTGTTAGGTAACTATATATAGATAACTATATAGGGCCATATTAGGTAAGTAAATATATAGACATATAGGGTGACATGTCCCAATACGATTGCTCCATAGTTTTGATGTATTTTGCGGCAAAAAAACTTTTGATGCCATATTCTTATAAAAAAAACTCACAGACATAAATCTAATTTTACCTATCTACTCCGCCGAAGGGGGCGATTTTCACCCTTGGGGTCAGTACTACTTTATTAGATATCTAGATTTAGAGGAACTAGCATCTCTCCCTCTCTAGGAGAACAAATTTTGGTGTTTTTGCTGTGGGTCCTCCATTTTGGAAGGGCACTCTTTTAATGTATATCAAGTAAAAGTTATTTTTTAATTGGGTTTTTTTCTTCACTGTGCATATTCTTATAAATCAACTGTATTATACCAAAACTAGGTGCATTATACACCGGGCACAACACATTGTAATGCGCCTAAAAAGGCACATTAAATATAGTAACAATGATACGCTGTGCCCATCCATAACGCAAAGTGCCTATCGAGGCGCGTTACATACACTAGCAATGATATGTTATGCGCCTCCATAATGCACTGCACCTTGATAGGCGCATTACATACACTAGCAATGATACGCTATTCACCTCAATTCCGCAATGCACCTTTTTAGGCGCTTTAGGTTTACTATGCAAGGTATACCAAACGCTCGATTTTTGAAAGGATCGTACTTTCAGGCACACTTTACACTGATTACACTGATACACTAAAAAACTGCTGCGTCGACGCCAATTTTCAGACATGTCATCCATAGAATCCTGTTAGGTAAAGAGGTATATAACCTTCCTCCCTTATTTAGGAAACAATTAGGTGGGCATATAAGGTCATTATAGGTAGGTATATAGTTCTCCCACCATTAGGTAGTTAGGTATATACACCCCCCTCCATTTAGGTAGGTATACACCCCCCTCCTTTAGGTAGGTATATAGGCCTGCTTTTTCAGTTACATATGCCCTCCCCCATTTAGGTAGGTATATAGCTCCCCCTGCTTTATTTATATATGCCACCCCTCCATTTAGGTAGGTGTATAGCTCCCCCTTTTTCAGGTCTAAGGTCCATCTGTCCACAATATAAATACAGTGGGTACGGAAAGTATTCAGACTCCTTTAAATTTTTCACTCTTTCATTGCAGGCATTTGGTAAGATACAAAAAGTTAATTTTTTTGCTAATTAATGTACACTCTGCACCCCATCTTGAAAGAAAAAAACCCAGAAATGTAGATACTTTTGATAATTTATTAAACAAGAAAAACTGAAATATCACATGGTCTTAAGTATTCAGACTCTTTGCTCAGTATTGAAGAAGGACCCTTTTGCGCTAGTACAGCCATGAGTCTTCTTGGGAATGATGCAACAAGTTTTTCACACCTGAATTTGGGGATCCTCTGCCATTCTTCCTTGCAGATCCTCTCCAGTTCCCTCAGGTTGGATGGTGAACATTGGTGGACAGCCCTCTTCAAGTCTCTACAGAGATGCTCAATTGGGTTTAGGTCAGGGCTCTGGATGGGCCAGTCAAGAATGGGCACAGAGTTGTTCTGAAGCCACTGCTTTGTTATTTTAGCTGTGCCCTTAGGGTCATTGTCTTGTTGGAAGATGAATCTTCAGCCCAGTCTGAGGTCCAGAGCACTCTGGAAGAGGTTTTCATCCAGGAAATCTCTGTACTTGGCTGCATTCATCTTTCCTTCAATTGCAACCAGTCGTCCTGTCCCTGCCCCTGAAAAACACCTCCATAGCCTGTTGCTGCCACCACCATGTTTCACTGTTGCGATTGTATTGGGCAGGTGATGAAGGGTGCCTGGTTTTATCCACACATACTGCTTAAAACCAAAAAGTTCAATCTTCGTCTCATCAGACCAGAGAATCTTATTTCTCATAGTCTGGGAGTCCTTCATGTTTTTTTTCTTGCAAACTGTATGCAGGCTTTCATATGTCTTGCACTGAGGAGAGGCTTCTGTCGGCCGCACTCTGCCATAAAGTCCTGACTGGTGGAGGGCTGCAGTGATAGTTGACTTTGTGGAACTTTCTCCCATCTCCCTACTGCATCTCTGGAGCTCAGCCACAGTGATCTTGGGGTTCTTCTTTACCTCTTCTCCCACGATTGCTTAGTTTGGCTGGACGGCCAGGTCGAGGAAGAGTTGTGGTCGTCCCAAACTTCTTCCATTTAAGGATTATGGAGGCCACTGTGCTCTTAGGAACCTTGAGTGCTGCAGAAATTCTTTTGTAACCTTGGCCAGATATGTGCCTTGCCACAATTCTGTCTCTGAGCTCCTTGGGCAGTTCCTTAGACCTCATGATTCTCATGTGCTCTGACATGCACTGTGAGCTGCGAGGTCTTATATAGACAGGTGTGTGTCTTTCATAATCAAGGTCAATCAGTTTAATTAAACACAGCTGGACTCCAATGAAGGAGTAGAACCATCTCAAGAAGAATCAGAAAGAAATGGTCAGTATATGAGTTAAATATGAGTTTCACAGCAAAGAGTCTGAATACTTATGATCATGTGATAGTTCAGTTTTTTTGTTTAATAAATTTGCAAAAATATCTACGTTTCTGGTTTTTTTCTTTCCAGATGGAGGGCAGAGTGTACATTAGTGATCAAAAAAATGAACTTTTTGGATCTTACCAAATGCCTGCAATAAAACAAAGAGCAAAAAATTTTAAGGAGTCTGAATACTTTCTGTACCCACTGTAAATAAATAAACAAACTTACCTGTCTTCCAGCGCAGAGGTGACGTTATATATTGATGTCATTACACCGGCGTGGCGTAATGACATCACTATACAGCGCCACTTACTGTAGGCCTGAAGCCTACAGATATATTCTCCTGCAGCCAGAGGGCTACAGGAGTAATTAGCCGAACAGGGAACTGATAATTCTCTGTTCCACTGTAGCTCCCGACCCTTGGCAAATCGTCAGTCGACAAGGAAATTTGAAATAACATGGTGAGGATAACCACTTGTGTCATATAAAATAGAATGGGCGTTATATACGAAACACTATGGGGGACATGTATGAACGGGGCTGCGGCAGAAGTCTGATGTCTTTTCAGCCCGCAGACCAGACCCATTCGCTATATTTTTAACCAGGAGAACTCCGATAACAGGCGCATTACAGAGCGACCGCAGCACTTTAGAATGTGCCTGAGATCGGGGGGCGTGCTGGAGGCGTGTCACACTACAACTGTACGAAGCTACAAGTTTATAGCTTCAGTACAGCAAATCCAGGAGCATTACTGCTGGAACAGGTAAACCACTTTAAAAGTGGTTTACCTGAGCCTGAAGTGTCGCTTTTGCGCTAGAATGTGCCTGATTTATGACCTGCAGTAGACCAGGTTCATAGATTCAGGCTCATTCTACACTGTTTTGGTGTGCAAAAAAAATGGCACCTGGGCGCCAAAAATCATACATGTCGCCCTATGGATCTTACCACTATTACAATCTCCACTCAATTTCAAATTCAAAAACGCCATCTGTGTTTATTGTGTCTCAGAAGTAAACATCAAGCTGTCTGGATTCTGATTAATGTATGTAACAAAATGGGGCACTAAGAATGATGAACTGTGATAAATGAGCAGGGTACCGTCAATATACCTGCCATATCAGAAAATGTTCGATATCAACATATTATCAAGCGAGTAAATACAACGCTCTTCCCACCAAGCTACATAAATGTTAGCTAATGTGGGGAGAGAAGCACAAGCCCATAGTGCAACCATGAATCTGTAGAGAGAATGCATACAGGGTTGCCATGCAATTTTAGCCACATACTTTAAAACCTCATGAGAATCTTGTATATAGCTCGGAGAGCGGAACACTGGGGTTGTAAATGTCTGTCCACCAGACACTACTGTGTTCAAAAATGGATCCAAAACCCCAAATAATTGGACATAACGGGGGTGAAAATATTCCCTTACAAGCCTTGGTAGGGCGTGAAAAATGGGTATTCTAGGGAATTTTACAATCATACTGTCCTTCAATTTGGGGTTTAAAACACCAAGCGACATACCATCCTCAAACAATTTAATGATCTGTTCCCCAAAAAGGACAGCTTGATCCAATCCCAGTTTTCTATATAACTGGGTGTCAGACAACATTTGACATTTTTACATTACGTATAATTGACTGTCTCACACCACGACCACACTTCATTTATCCGAGGATCAAACATTATCTTGTAAATCAGACAACGCCTTAAAGAGTACCTATCACCTCCACACAAACACACAAAACATAATACTAGATGAAATAAGATTTTTTTTCCAATATATGTCAATATCAAATTAGAGGGTTACAGGGGGACAGATTTTACTTTCTTAGACAGATCTCTTTATGTAGTAGGGATCCTTTCTGTTGAGAGATACCAACTGTGCAGGGGGAGCTGAGGACATAGCTGCTTGTACAGGATAATCTGTCTCTCTCACTACATATAGTACAGCAGGCACAAGACACTGACATAGTGTGACAGGGTTTACAGGCATCTACATTACACTGCTACTAGTGTAATATCCAGCACAGAAAGAGCAGTTCAGAGTTCCAGTGTGCTCATGATGTAGATTTCTTGGCTCCCCGTTTCATAGTGGACTCTCCCAGCTCAAAAGCAGTTACTTTGACACAACTGTCAACATAGTGATCCATCAAGTTGTCATGTGCTGACTTGGCAGACCTCAGAGCTGTCTTAAAGGGCCAGTGCTTTATTTAAAAACTGAATTACAGATGAAATGCATTGATTTTCCTAATGAAGCATATTTAAGAAAGTGTTAGTATTTAGGTCTCCTGTTACTTCATGAGGTTTCCCTGGAGGTAATAGGTCCTCCTGTTTCTGTTAAATTCTTTTGTTGTGATTTAGTTTTAAGGTGCAAATCTCTTAATTTTAATTCCACCATATTCTGGGAATCATCCATTATCGGTGCCATAGAATTAATAGGGTAGAAATCTGGATTTTTTATACGTTCTAAACATACATCCTATGGACATATATTATGTCTTGATTATCAGAGTCTAGACTATCCATAATACAAATGGACAAAATTCTATTCCCTATGATATAACGTGGGACGAGATACATTCTCACACAACACGTTCTGTGAGACTTCCTCTTTGTACAAATGTCTCCTAACAGTGAGGAGTCTGACAAAACAATTGACATCCTTCAAAGTATTGAGCAGGTTAAAGTCAGTAGTTGGCACATAATTCAAACCTTTACTAAATACCCGTATCTGTTCCCGAAGAGAGGTAACACGTCGATAAATTCATAACTGTAAAGTCCAATTGTTCTAACATAGAGTTATGGACTTTCACTTGAGATTTAGTTTGAGAGCATTTTGGGTCTTGTAACAGAGTGAAAAATCTGCTATGTTTCTTGCCTGCACACATTCCACGCAGATAGCGTTTTTGGATTTGAAATGGAGTGGATATTGTCATGGTGGTAAGATCCATATTGTTTCGTCATTTTGTTTGGGCAATTCTATTTTACATGCTTCGAGTTGTCATCCTCAGCATGTTATTTCCAATCTCCATATAGGAGAATTTATAAGAGCCAAGTGAAATTGTAGTCGTCAATCGGATTATGAGAGAGAAAAATTCTGCATCGTTGGTAGGCTACATGAGAGGGGATATAAACGAAGTGTGACGGCTGGGTAGTGGATCCGCCGGACCACCGCAAGCGATGGTAGTTAAGCCACGCCAGGGAACGGAATCTAAGTAGCCCCAGGTTTTCACCAGAGCCCGCCGCAAAGCGGGATGGACTTGCTGCGGCATGAGGCTACCAGGTCGTCCCCCCTGACGTGACTTGCTTGGGGTGGCGGCCGGGGTGCAGCGAGGTACAGAATCGTAGTCCGGGAATCGTAGTCGTGGGCAGGCAGTAGGTCAGGGCAGGCGGCAATGGTTCATGGTCCTGGACAGGCAGGAAGGTCAGGGCAGGGCAGAGGTTCGGAGTCGGGAAAACGTAGCAAGAGGTTTCTGGTACACGGTAGGGCGAGAACACACTTAGGGAACGCTTTAGCTAAGGCACGATTCAACATAGATCCAGCAGGGACGTGACGTGGGTGCAAAACTTATATAGGGACAGCGCCCGGCAATTACCCAATTACCGGCGCACTGTCCCCTTAAATGTACGTGAACGCGCGCGCTAGGGGGGTGCGCATGCCCATTCTGGCCGCAGGGGACGAGGACCGGACGGGAGCGAGGCCAGGTGAGTGGATGGGCCGGGTGGCGCCACGACCGGCAGTGCGGTCCGCGGGGCCCCCGTCCCGCCGGGGACCCGCCGTGGGGAACGCGGGTGCGACCGCGGTCCGTACCACGGACCGCGGCGCAACCCGTTACAGTACCCCCTCCTTAGGCCTCCCCACCTTTTTAGGTCGCAGAAATCTGAGGATGAGGTCCCGATTCAGGATATTGGATTCCGGCTCCCAGGATCTCTCCTCAGGTCAGAAGCCCCTCCAATCCACGAGGAAGAAACGTCTCCCTCTGACCGTTTTCATATCTAAAATGTCCTTTACCTCGAAGATGTCAGTGGTTTCGGCTACTGGGGAAGCGTCACATTCTTCCGAGAGAACCGGTTCAGCACCAGAGGCTTAAGGAGGGACACATGAAATGCGTTGTGGATCCGGAGAGATGGAGGCAAACAGAGCTTGTATGTCACAGGGTTCAACTGCCGAAGAACCTTGAAGGGTCCGAGGAAGCGAGGGCCCAATTTAAGACTAGGGACCTTCAGGCGCACATATCTTGAAGAGAGCCAAACTTGGTCCCCAGGAAGAAACGTCGGGGCAGGTCTTCTCCTTTTGTCCGCCTGAGACTTCATACGGGCGGAGGCCCGAAGTAGAGAATGTCGCGTCTCCTGCCAGATGGCCTTGATATCCCGAACCTGGTCGTTGACAGCGGGCACATCCGAGTTAGGAGGCAGGGGAAGGGGGGGTGCGGGTGGCGGCCATAGACTACAAAGAACGGGGAGACGCCGGCAGCATCCGAGTCCCGATGGTTATATGCAAATTCGGCCCACGGGAGCAGCTCGGTCCAGTTGTCCTGACGTCCGGACACAAAGTGACGCAGGTATTCTCCCAGAATCTGGTTCACCCTCTCCACCTGCCCATTGGACTGAGGGTGATAGGCCGATGAAAAGTCCAACTTGACTTGCAGATGGGAGCACAACGCACGCCAAAAACGGGAAACAAATTGAACACCGCGGTCGGAGACAATGTGTGAGGGCAGTCCATGAAGCCGGAAGACATGCCGGAAGAAAAGACTAGCCAATTGTGGGGCAGACGGCAGGCCAGGGAGAGGCACAAAGTGGGACATCTTTGAGAACCGGTCTGTCACCACCCAGATGACCGAATTCCCAGAGGAGACTGGTAGGTCTGTGACGAAGTTCATCGCTATGTGCGTCCATGGGATTTCAGGCACAGGCAGAGGATGCAAGAGGCCAGCGGGCCTGTGGCGTGGGACCTTGTTCCGAGCGCAAGTGACAGAGGCGAGGGTGTAGTCCTTGACATCCTGTGCTAGAGTTGGCCACCAGTAGTGCCGCGAGATCAATGCATAAGACTTCCGAGCTCCAGGATGACCAGCCACCAAGGAGCTATGCCCCCACTCCAGAATCTTCCTCCTGAGTGCTAGCGGCACGTACGTCTTGCCCGTAGGGATGTTTTGGAGACCTGCAGGAGCCACGTGAACCAACCGTTCGGGGGAAATAAATGTGTTGTGACACGGGTTCTTCACCGACCATGTCCGAGCACGAGAGAGGGCATCAGCCTTGACGTTCTTCTCAGCAGGCCGGAAATGTATATGAAAGTCAAACCGTGAGAAAAAAAAGAGACCACCGGGCTTGGCGAGGGTTTAGACGTTGGGCCGTCTGAAGATACAACAAATTTTTGTGGTCCGTAAAGATGTTGATTGGATGACGAGCCCCCTCCAGCAGGTGTCGCCACTCCTCTAGGCCAACTTGATGGCCAAGAGTTCCCGGTCCCCAATGGCATAGTTTCGCTCAGCCGGCGAAAAGGTCTTTGAGAACAACCCACATGTGAGAACCTTGCTTTGGAGCTTCTCTGCGTGAGGACCGCCCCTGCCCCACGGACGAGGCATCCACCTCCACGGAGAACGGCCTCTCGGAATAAGGCCGGACCAAGACAGGAGCTGTGGAGAAGGCCGTCTTTAAAACCACAAACGCCTTCTCGGCCTCTGGAGGCCAGCCTCTCGGGTTCGCATTCTTCCTAGTAAGGGCCACGATAGGAGCCACCAAAGTGGAGAAGTGGGGAATAAATTGTCGGGAATAGTTCGCGAAGCCCAGGAAGCGCTGTATTGCCCGAAAACCGTCAGGACGGGGCCACTGCAGTACTGCGGAGAGTTTTGCTGGGTCCATCTTTAGGCCTTCAGCCGAGACTATGTAGCCGAGGAAAAGGTAGGCTGGTCCGATGGAATAAGCATTTCTCCAGCTTGGTTGCTGCGCAGACATTGCAGAACCTGGCGTACTTGAGCCGGTGAGTCCGAAGATCAGAGGAGAAAATCAGGATGTCATCTAGGTACACTATGACACAGGTGTACAAGAGATCCCGGAAGACATCATTGACGAGTTCTTGGAACACCGCTGGAGCGTTACAGAGCCCAAAGGGCATCACGAGATACTCAAAATGTCCATCTCGGGTATTAAACGCCGTCTTCCACTCATCCCCCTCCCGAATTCGGATGAGGTTATAGGCTCCTCGCAGATCCAACTTGGAAAACACTTGAGACGGTCAAAAAGATCTGAGATCAGTGGGAGAGGGTAGCGTTTTTTACGGTGATCTTATTTAGACCCCTGTAGTCTATACACGGACGGAGGGAACCATCCTTCTTCTGCACGAAGAAAAACCCGGCTCCGGCTGGGGAGGAGGACTTGTGAATGAATCCTTTCTGCAGATTCTCCCGAATGTAGGCTGACATGGCCTGAGTCTCTGGCATGGACAGCGGGTAGACCCTCCCCCGGGGTGGACTGGTCCCTGGCAGGAGATCAATAGGACAGTCGTAAGGCCGATGTGGTGTCAGCGAATCAGCCTCTTTCTCGGAGAATACATCCCCAAAGCCCTGGTACTCGGCCGGCAGGCCTGGCAACGGCTTGACGAGTGGAGGCGGAGAAGTGGTAGGCACCGGGCGTGGCACCTCCAAACAACAGTCCTGGCATTCCGGTCCCCAACGCAGGACTTCGCCTGTCTTCCAATTGAGCGTAGGGGCGTGACGTTGCAGCCAGGGAAGCCCCAAGAGGATCGCCGAGGAAGCACGGGACAGAACGTGGAACGTGATCTTCTCTTAATGCAGAGCCTCCACACGGAGTGTCACGGGACGGGTTATGTACTGGATGGGGTCACGGAGGAGCTCCCCACTGACCGAGATATAAGCAGGGCTTCTCCAGCCGGACTACAGGTATGCGGATTACCAATGAGGCTAAGATGAAGTTCCCTGCAGACCCCGAATCCAGGAAGGCAGAACTCCGGAACGAAGAACCAGCATCAGATGTCACCTCCACTGGCATCATCAAACGTGGAGAGGAGGAAACTGCACCTAGGACCGCCTCTCCTACGGCTCCTAGGTGTGAGCGTTTCCCGGACGCTGGGGACGTAGCGGACAGCTTCTGCGGAAATGGTCCGGGCTGGCGCAGTAGAGACATAGCTTCTCGGTTTGGCGACGGTTCAGCTCCTGCTCCGATAACTGGGCCCGGTCCACTTGCATGGGTTCCACCTCAGAGGCTTGAGGAGACAGTAATGGAGGATGCTGAAAAACCGGGGCCAGATGAAACCGCCGACGGGGCGTGCAGTGTCTCTTTCCTGATGCAGCTCCTCCTGCCTCTCTGTGAACCTTACATCAATACGGGTTGCTAGATGAATTAGTTCACTCAGGGAGGACGGGAGGTCTCTTGCTGCCAAAGCGTCTTTAACCCGGCTGGACAGGCCCTTTTTGAAAGTGGCACAGAGGTTGGAGGGTGGGGAGAGGACTAAGTCCCTGGAGATAATGCTACAACTATGGACTGCTGCCCTCCTAATTATATTACCAGGTTGATAGTCAAGACTCTAGTTAGGCAAATGGGCAGGGCCCCAGGTAATTAGACAGGCCCTAGGTCGGCCGGCCACAGGTAGGTACCTAGCCACAAGTCCCCTTTAGTTTGTAGGCAGCCAGGGCCCCCTTTATGTTTAGGTAGAACCAGGGCCCCTGTAGAGTTAAGTAGCCAGGGCCCCCTTTAGCGTTAGGTAGAGTCAGGGCCCCCTTTAGCGTTAGGTAGAGTCAGGGCCCCCTTTAGCGTAAGGTAAAGTCAGGGACCCCTTTAGGGTTAGCTAGGTAGCCAGGGCCCCCTTTAGAGATAGCTAGGTAGCCAGGGCCCCCTTTAGGGATAGCTAGGTAGTCAGGGCCCCCTTTAGTGATAGCCAGGTAGTCAGGGCCCCCTTTAGTGATAGCCAGGTAGCCCGGGCCCCCTTTATTGATAGCCAGCCCCTTTAGTGAGAGGCTAGTAGCCAGGGCCCCCTTTAATTATAGCCAGGTAGCCAGCCCCTTTAGTGATACAGGCCACCTAGTGATAGCTAGGTAGCCAGGGCCCCCTTTAGTGATAGCCAGGTAGTCAGGGCCCCCTTTAGTAATAGCCAGGTAGTCAGGGCCCCCTTTAGTGATAGCCAGGTAGTTAGGACCCCCTTTAGTGATAGCCAGGTAGCCAGGGCCCCCTTTAGTGATAGCTAGGTAGCCAGGGCCCCCTTTAGTTATAGCCAGGTGCCCCCTCCTCCTCCGGGCCGTGTGGGGGCTTGAGAGGGTCCCCCTCCACCCCCGGGCCGTGTGGGGGCTTGAGAGGGTCCCCCCTCCACCTCCGGGCCGTGTGGGGGCTTGAGAGGGTCCCCCCTCCACCCCCGGGCCGTGTGGGGACTTGAGAGGGTTCCCCCTCCACCCCCGGGCCGTGTGGGGGCTTGAGAGAGGGTGCCCCCTCCATCCCCTGGGACATGTGGCTATGTGAGAAGGACCTCTCCTCCCCCACACAAACAGGGAGGAGGCACCCTCTCAAGCCCCCATTTGTGGTGGGGGCCCTCTACCCCTCCCCCTCCCCTGGGCTGCATTTGTGGTGGGGGCCCTCTACCCCCCACCTCACATGCACCCATGGGGGCCTCGAGGCCCCCCCACCACAAATGCAGCCCAGGGGAAGGGGGGGGTAGAGGCCCCCCACCACAAATGCAGCCCAGGGAAGGGGGGGTAGAGGGCCCCCCACCACAAATGCAGCCCCGGGGAGGGGGGGTAGAGGGCCCCCAATCCACAAATGCAGCCCAGAGGGGCAGGTTCGGAAAGGGGAGCCCCTGTGGGTGAAGGGGGGCCCCCCCCACAATCGTGGTATAATATGGTGCCGTGCCGGTGCCGCAACTCGGAGCGAGGAGGTCCCGGCTCCCGGCACAGCTACACTGCAGAAATCTTCTACTTACATGCTTGCACTCGGCCTGTAGCCGGAGCCGGGCCCCCCTCCTCTGTCTCTTTGTCGTGTGCCCAGCGGCGGGATGCGGAACAATTTGAATTTGTGAGGCTCCGCCCCCGAGAGGCGGGGCCTCACGGAATCAAATTATTCCGCATCCCGCCCACAGAGGAGGAGGGCCCGGCTCCGGGCTACAGCGCGCACAGGCATGTAAGTAGAAGACTCCTGTAGCGCAGCTGTGTCGGGACTCGGGAGCGCGGCCCTCCTCCCAGCACCGCCCCGCCCGGCAGTCTCTTTAGTTGAAGGCGCCGTAGCGGAGGCGGAGCGGGTCCTTGAGGCGGAGCACGGGCCCCTCCCGGGGCCGCTGTCCCCAGCGCTAGCGCCGACGCGACGCTCACCAGCCACCAATGGGCCCTGTGTAGAGCGCGGCGCTCGGCTGCGCCGCGCTCTGCTTCTGTCTGAAATAAGGGGGCCTGCTTGTAGCGGGCCCCCTTATCTCTCTGGGCCCCATACGGGAGTATCCCCTGTACCCCCTGTATGGCGGGCCTGTACTCCCCCGACACAAAACTGATACAACAAAATGTAGAACCAGCGTCTTGATATTCACCCAGTGACAGGCATAAACTATGGAGAACACTCCGGCTGTAGTGTAGTTAAAACATATACATCTTTAATTCCAAAAACCCCGTCACTGGGTGAATATCAAGATGCTGGTTCTACATTTTGTTGTATCAACTATTTGAAGGAGTTCCCTTAGAATGTCTTGCTTAGATATGAGCCAATGAAGTGGCTCAAAACGCGTAAACTAGCATGTTGATTTTATCGTTTTTCTAATTGGGAGTAAATACATTTATTTTTATGCTTTTGACACTTCCATGTTTGCTGGATATCTACGTTTTTGCAATATTGTTTAGTCTAACCTTACACTACTTTTAAGTTGACTTACTTTATGCACGCTAAACCATGCCCCCTCTTCCAAAAAGCCATGCCCCTTTTTACAGAGGGCACACCCCTTTTATTGGACGAGACGCAAAAGTGTCACATAAATGTGGTGTACAGCATGTACAAATTTATTGTTGGCTCAGATTGTGCCAGAATTCTGACACAACTGCCTTGATAAATGTGCACTATAATGTTAACCTAAAGCAAGAAGTGTCTTTAACAAACTACAAATTGTAAAACTTAAAAACATTTGTATCATATTTTATGTACTCGTAACAGCAAGTTATGGGTAAACTACAGCCTATGTGTTTGGTAATTATTTGTGTCTATAATGACAGTATATTCCAATTACAACCTGCTAATTGTACGTTAAGACTCCTTACATTTCCATTTACATAATTCTGTTCTTGTCGCTATGGTGAATTCAATACGTGGTACTTTTCTGTGCCCTGGATCAAATGGTTAAACATGCATTGAACTGAATAAACAATGTAAACTATAGAATAAATTTGTTTTATCATAGTAAATAAGGTTCAGTAATATTAGGGACTGAATATTTTACAGGTATGTCACCTACTGTACATCCTTGAGGTGTATTAGTGATCTTTGTATTGATCTTGCCCATAGAGCAGCTTGATGGATGAGATGTACGTAATTAGTCACTGTCACTGTGGCTGCAGACCTTGAGATCAGCACTTGGGGACCAGACTGGAATACTATATATTAGCAGGTTTGAGCTTCAGACATGCACAGTTTATTTCGCTTTACTTATTACAATCTTTGAACCACTGTAAGTAATCATTGCAGCTGCTCTCTCTAATGACATCCCTGATATGTATAACCCTTGAAGTTTTAATTTACATGTTACCCCAGAGCATATCATTTGCCTTTACTTATCAAGCCAGGATAAATAGGGAATGTAATTGGTGGTGGGAAATAAAGAAAAAAATATAAGAAAGATCAGAAGAAAAATAACGTTAAATCCATCTATGATTGAACAGCAATGGATAACACAGCTCTGTGTCAAGCTCGCTAAGGAAGCAGAGGACGTGTCTGACACATTACTATTATTACTTATTTTAGAGTGGCATTAATTCCATGGAGCTATACAAGCCAAGGGGTTTGGGAACATAATATAAGACAAATACATAATACTAAGTAACACACTGATACAAAAAGAAGAGAGGACCCTGCCCGTGACAGTTTACAAAAACAACAGGTGAGAGAAGGTGAGCGACTGTGATGTGTGTATTATTTGGTAATGGCAGCAAGATAATGTAAGTTATAGGATATCCTGAAGAATTGGGTTTTCAGGTTGCACTTAAAACTAATAAAGGTGGCGGAGAGTCTGATTTTTGAGTGAGTTCCAAAGTATGGGGGAAGCACGGGAGAAACCTTGTGTGTAAGGAGCGGACAAGAGGAGAACAGAGGAGAAGGTTTTGTGAGGAGCGGAGATTACGTTAGGAGAGGTATGGTCAGATCAAGACAGAGATGTATGGAAGGGACAGGTTTTGGAGGGATATAGAGTATGGAAATCTCAAACTTCCAGACAAAATGTTGAAACAGTTAGAAATTCTAAACTTTGTGTAATTATTTATCAACGCTACGAGCTACAGAGATGGCCAGTGAGTAGTTGCTGAGTAGAGAGAGGTTTTTGAGTGTTTAGTAAAAAGTGATTGTGCAGAGTGCGTAGTAACATGTAAAACTATTAACTACCAGTCGTAGGAAATGAAAAGGGTTTTGTCATTTTGTAAAATCCTTTCAGGGGCCAGCTTATAGATTGCTATGAGACAATTTCAAAATACGAGGAGATGGCTCATGCAGTTGTCCTCATTAATTTCTATTATTATTATTATGATTATTATTTATTTTAGAGCGCCCTTAGGTCCAGAGCGCTGTACATTCAAAGGGGGTTATATACATAACGTAGGTCAAACAAGTACACATTGACGATAAATAACAACCGGTACAAAGGGAGAGAGGGCCCTGCCCATGAGGGCTTACAGTGTCCTGTACCCTGACACAATGTAGCTCTTGCTGCAGTTAAGAGTAACCTTCACACAGCATTTTTGAATATGATTTTTGATCCGAAAAATAGCTAGCGTTAGCTAAGGGGTTAATTGCCCCTCCCCCTGAGGGGTCTCCAGTCGGGGCAATGCTGCGGGATGTCAGCTGTAACATTCACACGATCCCCAGGATTTATCCATACCTCCAGGTACGTTAACCTCCAGACGACCTGGACATATAGATACGTCCAAGGTTAAATTACTTTAACTTATGTTAAATATGTTATGTTTAAAGAGAACCTATCACATAGATTATGCCCCCCTTGCTGAGGACAGCACAAGCTAGTGTAAGACATCAGTTTCCAGCGCTGTGTCCCTTATTCTGTAAGAGGCTACAGTTTTAGAATATTTAATGCTCAAATCTGCAGTTTTCAGCTAGAAAAGAGTCAGTTTTTTCATGCCCCGCCCATCTGAGGCTAGCCCCGCCCACCTCACAACTGATTAACCTATTACTTTTAATAGGAAGAAACATGTGAACAACTGTCAGGTGGGCGGTGCAAGCCTTTGGTGGGCGGGGCTAACACCTGCTCATGAATAAGATTTGAGCATTAAATACTCTAAAACTACAGCATCTTACAGAATAAGGGAAACAGCGCTGGAAACAGCATGTCTGACACTAGCGTGTGCTGTCCTCAGCAAGGGGAGCATAATCCATGTGACAGGTTCCCTTTAACTATGTTATATAGTATTAATAGAGGAAAATTGAAGGAGGAAAAGGATAATGTGTCAAAAGAATGACAGCTCCACCATAAATGTTATATCATTACCTTTTTATTAATGAATGTACCTGAAAACACAGTGCAAAAATATGTATTCATTCTGATGTGTTTAATAAAAATATTTTGAACATAAAATAAACCGAAATGAATTATTAGGAGTCTTTTAAGGCCATAAAAAGTGATATTCATTAAGTTATATCAAAAACTAGTACAACAAGAAAAAAACAGTAAAAGAAAAAGGATGACATGCCAAAATGTGTCGTATAGTAGAGCTCAACAGCACTCCAAAAGGTTAATGCAAATTTGTTTATTTAATCAAAGCTCCAGTCAGAAGTGACATTTATAGTGACATATTAATCAATTTGACGTTTCAGTCTCAGACCTTAATCATATATGTCACATAGACATAAAGTAGAAAGTTGTATATACTGCCGCAGCCGGTTAGTTAAGGAGCCAAAATGTGTCCGCACAATAGGAAGCATGCAAGAATAATATATAGGATACATTTAATAGAAATACCAGTGGACCTCAGGATATGGACTTGCAAACAACATATAAAGTGTTAGTGCAAAAAAAATAATACCTTCAAAGTCAAGTCCAAAGAACATTATACACATGAAAGAAATATAAACATCTGGGTAAAGTACAAGTAAACATATTAATTTTTGCTCCTAAAGATGCGCTAGGTCTTATTTTCAGGGGATGTCTTATTTTGCCATAAACAAGATTTCACATTTATTGTTGAACAAAAAAATCAACATTTATTAATAAACTGTAGTCCTGACATCACAAACATCAGCATAAGCAGCCAAACTCTGACTTCCATCAAGAATTTCTTGAGATTTTGGGCTATATGAATGAAAACTGTCTAGGTCTAAAACGCACTTGATTGCCCATAATAACCAATCAGAGAGACCCTTTAATTTCATATAGTGCTCTGAAAAATTGAAGGGGCGCTCTGATTGGTTGCTATGGGCAACAAAATTAATTTTAGACCTAGACAGTTTTCATACATGAGGCCCTTTGTTTCCATGTATAACAATCTATGGTACATTTACCGATCCTGGGATTTTTGAACAAAAAGCAACATTTATGCAAAGACAGTCATGTCATCATCTTCCAATACATCATCATAACTCTCCAAATCCTGAGTTTCATGGTGAATTTCTTGTGACTCCATTTCTTTTAGAATCATTGGCCCCAATCTCTCATATCTAGCAATAGCAATTTGCTTAAATGAGCACCTCTTGTCCAGGTAGCCTCGGGTTGCTTACCCTCCTTACACATTTTCATTTTCTTTATCACACGCGGGTTTGAATGCACTAACTTTTTCACTCTATCATTCTCCTAATATTTTTGCCTTTTTTTTTGGGGATCTGTTATTTTTATATAATTTAACGTTTCTTTTTTTAAAATAATACTGTTAGTCAACGGGTGTGACCGAAAAAAGGTGTCATACGTATTTTTAAATGTACAACATTGCCATTGCCATTCTACACACATATTATTAGATGAATCGGATTGGTGAATGTATCTAATGGTATGTTCACACGGCGTTTTTGGATCCGTGTTGGATCCGAAAATTGAATCCAAAAACGCTGCAGCAATCGGATCTAAAACAGATGCTTGTTTGGATGTGTGTTGGATGCAGCAGGATTGCACTCTATATTTTATTATAGGGCTCCTGCTGCGTCTTTCGGACCAAGAATTGACATGTCGATTCTTGGAACGGATCCAAAAGACGGATTCGAAATATGCGGTGACACACCAATCGGGGATCACTCGTGTATATGCACATTTTATCGCATCTACAATACCTTATCTTGAATTATAGCCAGTGGGGCCGGCTGAGGAACTGCAAGTTCCAGCAAGTCACACTAGCTACACTTTAAAGGACTGTTTATGTTGGTATCTTTATGTAAGGAGTCATGAGACTGTGATATCATCACAGGTCCTTCACCCATTTGGAGACACTGGAGGTTTTCCCAAGCCTCCAGTATAACGGGGTAGTTTCTCGGGGTGGGCGGGGCTCAGGACTACCACGGACCCTCCCTCCCCATTAACTGCCTTTGGCTCCATAGGTGATCGCCCGTCCTGTCCACCTCTAGGAGTGAACTTGTTTGGAAAGAATATGAGATGAAGGCTCTGAACTTTCTGTTCTTTCTGTGCTAAAAAATATGACAGTGATGCAGGCACAATTTATATAATTTTATTAGTGTAGTGATTGCTATCTACATTGTGCAATAAACTAGTGATTCAATCATAGTGTATGCGATTTTACTCCATCTAGTAAAAACTCACCACTGATGTTACAATGATTTAATAATTAAAGGGTTATTAACTCTACATTGATTAGCATTAAACATGTAGGCAGAAGTGAGTAAAGGCTATTATCAAATACATTGCTGATCTGATTTGTCTTCATTTCAGGGCTAGAGAAGTTCTCAACTTCTGCTTCTGTAGAGAAGATTTCCAATGTTAGCAACCACCTTTCTCTGCTCTAGCAGTGGCAATGGTGTTGACTTCACTCCCTGCTGTGTCTTATCAGCAGTACAGGAGGTTATTTATATTTCTTTGTGACAAACGTTAACCCTTTAGAGCTCTGTAGCCTTGTGCACTGTTGTTAAAACCCTTCCATCATCAATCTTCCTCTAACAGACTCAGCTTCAAATTGCAGAGCTGAAATGTCAGTCACTTCTGTAGAACCACCCTCAGCCTGAACAGGAAGTGAAAGTCTGAAGCTGGCTGTGAAGAGCAGACTCTGTGGAATAGCCAGATAAGAAAGCCCAATTAATATTTTACATATTATTCCATATGCTCTTGACCAAAGATCTTGAGATCTACACTAACAAAGAGATAGACTAACAGGGAGGGAGGGATGTTTATATGAGACAGAGTTATATACACTACCCACAAAAAGTTCGGGATATTGAACATAAAATATCTTGAAATGTGTTATCTATGTCCTGGAGGTTAGTACAATTCCAGCAACACCAAAGCTGTAGAATTTACATTATGTTTTAGTACTGTAAAAAAATATATTATTCTCCTAAATTTCCTAAATTTGTGCTGTAGTGCCATTTACTGCAACCAATAACTTTTCTGTACTTTCACCTCTGGACCAGCATGATGGTGTATTTTTTGCAGACTGAAGTGTACTTTTTATTGGTACCATGTTAGGATAGATGTGACTTTCTGATCACTTTTATTCCTGTTTTTAGAGGATGGGAAATAGCCAAAAAAGCACAATTTTGGTGTTTGGATTTTTTTTCTTTTATGGTTTTCACTGTACAGAACAAAATGTTATATTTTAATAGATATGACTTTTATGGACATGGCGATACCGATTATGTGTAACTTTTTTATTTTACTTTTATTAATTTGTAAACTAGCAAAATGATTTTAACTTTAAATATTTTTAAAGAAATTTTTACCTTTTTTAAAAATTTTAAATTTTTTAATTTTTTTTTAACTTTTAAAAAATTTGACCACTCAAAGTTTTAAACTAAACCCAGTCCCTGTTTTTTTGGTTTTTATTTTTAAAAAAAAGGGCAGTTTTACTGGCTTTTCCCCTAGGGGGCATAAAAACCAGGCTGTAGCAAAACAATCATGCTGGCAGCCTTCCCGGGTAGATCAAACAGGGCGAAAAAAATAGGCCCCCTGATGAGCCCGATGCGCCCATCAAAGGGTATAACTAGGAATAGGTAGGGCACTGTTAAGCATATAAGGAAAAGTGACTTGTTTTTGCAAGATCTTTTAACAAAAAAGCACTCCTTGGACGAGACAACCCCTTTAACTTTTATTTTTGAAGAAAAAGACCACCCCCTTTAATTCCGGACCCCCAAACCAGAATGGAACCCTCATCCGGAGCCTGTGATGTGTGCCAAATCCAAGGGTTGCCCCCGGGCGGTAAACATGCACCCGGCCCCCTTGGGAAAAAATTTCCCGGCCTGTAAAATTTGTTTTTTTAAAAAGGGCCAGAGTTTGTGTCCAAAGGCCCCCAAAAAATTATTCAAACGGTTCCAGAGTTGGGGGAAATTTTAAAAACACTTTTTAACATCGTTTTTCGTTAGTATCTGCAACAAAATTTTTACCCCGTTACCTTTTTATTGGAAAAATTTTGTTTTTTGGGGAAAAATTTTTGGGGAAAAAACAAAAAAAGGGTTTTTAAGCTTTTTGAAAACACCATAACGTGCCCTCAAACTGCACCACAAAAACTTTTGTAAAGCCATAAAAACAAATTTGGGGTTTTTACTGGGGTTTTGGGGTCGTTTCCTTTTTCTGAAAAACGCTGTATTCTTGGGGGGGTTTCCCCCCCCGGTTTTCACAGCTTAAAACATACATAAAGCTTTAAGCTGCCATGTTTTAAATGATCCACCCTCGATCTCCCCCCCGGGCCCCCCCCCCCCCCCCCCGGGGCCGAACGGTTTGTGAGGGAAAGGTTTCAAGGGGAAATTTTTAAACATTCATTCTAAATTCCGCGGCCCAAGCAATTGGCAAACCCAGACAAGGCCCCTTTTTTTAAGCAGGAAATTTCTGGGGTAAATTTTTGCAAAATTTGGAATTTTTCCCAAAACCAGGACGCACCATTATGTACTGTGTCAGTAAGAGGTTAAATTGCTTTAGCACTTCATCTCTATGTACCAGCTGCTGCAGTGAGGTGGGAATACCTTGTGCATAATTTTTTCACCTATTAAAAAAAAAGGTTTTTTTTCAAAAAATTTTTCTAACTTCAACGGGCCCCAAAACCAAAATTTTTCAAATAATTTCTTTTCTTTTTAAATTTTAACCTTTTCTCACTCAAGTAAACATTTAATCATATTGCTAAAAAAATAAAGGGGTCCGCTAGACCCAAACAGCAAAAGAGAAAAACAAACGATCACTCCTTTCAGAAGTGCCTCTCTAGCTGCGGGGGGAGCACTTCACAAATTGAGAAACACAAATTTATAAAATTCTAGTTTGGTGGTGTGGAAGAAATTAATAAGGTGTCATTATTTAAACATAAGTTTGCTCAGCCATCTTGTTTTTTTTGTTAATTTTTTTAAAACCCCTTAAGGAACCGGGGTTTTTGTTGTTTGACACGTTTCGTTTTTCCCTCCCCCTTCCCCAAACCCTAAAATTTTTATTTTTTTTCCCCCTACAAGACACATTAGGGGTTTTATTTGCGGGAAAAAAAATTTCTTTAAAAATGGGTTATTACTTTTACTATAAAAAATACCGGGAAACCCCAAAAAATTTCCCAAATGGACAAAAAAGTGAAAAAAAAAAAATTTTTTTTCGCAAAGTTTTTTCGGGTTTTGCTTTTTAACCCGGGGCAATCTTCGGGGGAAAACCAAAGTGTTTTCTGTATTTTAAAAGGTTGATACCCCAAACCGGGAATACCAAATATGTAGGGTTTTTTATATTTTGGGGACCGTAGAAAAAATTTCCTACTTTTTCTATTTTTTGAAAATTGTGCCGCGGCGCCAGTTTTTTGCAACCAATAACTTTTTGTAAATAACACCTACGGACGACAGTGAGGGGCATTTTTTGCGGGCTACGTGTACTTTTTATTGCTAGCAGTTTGGAATGCATTGCGACTTTTTGATCACTTTATTCCATATTTTTAAGTGACATAAAATGACCAAAAAACTAATTTTGGCGTTTGGAATTTTTTTTCTTTCTACGGGTTCAGCGCACGGATAAATGATGTTATATTTTATAGATCGGACTTTTTCAGACAGGTGATACCAAATAGGGTGTAACTTTTTTATTATTTTAATTGTTTTTTTTATTTGTAAAATTGGGAAAGGGGGTGATTTGAACTTTAATTTTTTTTTTTGTACTGCAAAACTTTATTTTTATTTTTTTTTTACTTTAACATTGAGGCCACCTATGGTGCTTGACCACTAGGTGGCGCGATTGTCAAATCCCTCCCTAAAATGCATTGCATGGGCAATGAAATTAGACGAAACCAAAAATGGCGGTTTCCCCACTTCCTGTCTGCGGACGGAATTGGGGCAAACCAGGACATGGAAGTGACAGGAGCCTTCCCAAGGCTCCCCGCTGCCATGTCCGGGGGTCGGATCATTGTAGCTATGCTGCGACGGTGCCGATGACCCTGACGACCGTTGCGCGGGACCGATCGTCATTCATTCAGACACCATGGCCATCTTTGCTGCGGTGTCTGACGGATTAAACAGCGCGTTCAGGCGACGCTGCCCATTCGCGCTGTAACGGCAGGGTGTAAGCGGCGATTAGCCGCTAACACCCGGCGGCTGTGCGGGGGGGTCGTGGAGCGATCCTCCTGCAAAGCCCCTTATGGACCCTGGGACGGACTCATACGTCCAGGGTCCTTAAGGGGTTAAAAGACTTCTGATACAATGTATTTTTGGTAAGGGATGATGAATAGTGTTGAGCGATTTTTATCGACAAAGTTGAAATCGGCAAGGTTTTTATGGTGATCGAATTTTCCAGATCATTCGATAATTAAGTTGAAATCTGAGCATCATCTATTAAGATCGCGCCTTTTTCGGCGCTTCCTGTAATTTTGGCGGCCAGCAAATCAGATTATAGAATAGAGCAGGCTGAGCTGTGTGAGCGACGTCATGACTGGGATGTGTATGTTTCGATTGGCTGGAAAAAAACACATGACCTCGTTTTACATAGAACCCCGTTTCCTGTTTCAGCCTCAGTGTCTCTCAGCGTCTCATAGGGAAAGGAAACCTGCGCTCTGCCTGTGGGCCCAAAAAGCTCAGCGAAATAGTCTATTTCTGCACAGAGAAACCTCTGCTATTCGCTGTGATCCCTCCTATTTAGTTATATTAGAGATTTGAAGATTTTATGGTGTTAGCTAGAGAATTTTAAAGCAGCATCTACCGTTGTAAAGTCACGGCGTAGGGAGCTGGGGGGGGGGCCCCCGCGGCGCGAAAACAGACAAGCTCATCTATAAAGAACATTGGATAAAGTTCACCAAGACTTAGTGAAAATAATGTAGTGGAATATCTTTATTATAACAGTTTGCTATTGAAGTATTTCCTGGATATTGGCTAAGTCTGACTTATATTGGATAATACATCATTACTAGTAACTGCAGGTCGCATTCTTAGCTGCAAAACACCACTTTGATTATCAGTATACATATCAGAAAGGTCTACAATTTTACACCCATTACACCTGTGACAGTTTATATTTCAACCTTGCACTTAATTTACAATCCAGCAATCTTTGTGTCAGCACTCAGCACAGGTTGTTTGTTGCCAAAAATAACCGTGTATCGTACTAAAACATCACAGTATACGTAGTTTTTTTGACTTTTGCGCACCCCAGTACTGTTCATCTGACGCAGCACACGTAAATCTTAAAACAGCAATTCTATATTCACCACAGGTGAATTGAATAGGTGCAAAAATTAACGTTTATTATAACCAAACATAACAGTTACTGTTTTTGACTTTTGCGCACCCCATAACTGTTCATTGGACGCTCACCTACGTACATCTTAAAACAGCAATTCTATATCACGCAACAGTGAATTGAGAAGGTGCACAAAATACCGGTATTAACGAACAACATAACAGAACACGTGTTTTTTGACTTTTGCGGCACCCAGTACTGTTCATGTGACGCAGCATCTACTTGTAAATCATTAAAACAGTACAATTCTATATTCACCACAGGTGAATTGAAAGGTGCAAAAAATACAGTTGATTATACCATATCTCAACAGGTTAGTGTTTTTGTGCCTTTGCGCATCCAGTACTGTTCATTGACGCAGCATCTGACGTAAATCTTAAAACAGCAATCTATACTCACCACAGGTGGAATTGAAAGGTTGTGCAAAAAATACCGTTTATTATATCAAAACATAACAGTTAACGTGTTTATTTTGACTTTTGCGCACCCAGTTAAGCGTTCATATGTACGCCAGCATCTACGTAAATGCTTACAAAAAAGCAATATCTATTATTCACCACAGTGAATTGAAAAGGTTCAAAAAATATCCGAGTATTATACGAAAACCATAACAGATACGTGTTTTTATGACTTTATGCGCACGCCAGTACTGTCATTGACGCAGCATCGTATCTACGTAAATCTTAAAACAGCAATTCCTATAATTCACCACAGGTGAATTGAAAGTGAGCAAATAATATTCGTTTAATTATATCAAATACATAGACAGTTACGTTTTTTTGACTTTTGCGCACCCCAGTACTGTTCAGAAACGCAGCATCTTACGTAAATCTTATAAACAGCAATTCATATTCACACACAGTGAATTGAAAGGTGCAAAAAATACAGTTATTATACGAAAACATAACAGAACCTTTTTTTTGACTTTTGCGCACCCAGTACTGGTTCATTGACGTCAGTGCATCTACGTAAATCTTAAAACACAATTCTATATCACCACAGGTGAATTGATAAGGTAGCAAAAAGATACAGTTTATTATATCAAAACATAACAGTTACGTTATTTTTTTGACTTTTTGCGCGTGACCAGTACAGTGATCATTACGCAGCCATCTACGTAAATAGTAAACAGCATTCTATATCACCACAGGTGAATTGAAAGGTGCAAAAAAATACCGTGATTAACGAAAACATAACAGATACGTTTTTTTGACTTTTGCGCACTACCAGACTGGTTCATTGACGCAGCATCTACGTAAATCTTAAAACAGCAATTCTATATTCACCACAGGTGAATTGAAAGGTGTCAGAAAAATACCGTTTAAATTTATATCAAAACATAAACAGTTACGTGTTTTTTTGACTTTTGCGCACCCCAGTACTGTTCAATCTTGACGCCAGCATCTACGGTAAATCCTTAAAACAGCAATTCTATATTCAACTCACAGTGAATTGAAAGGTTGCAAAAAATAACAGTTTAATTATATCAAAACATAACAGTTTTTACGGTGTTTTTTGACTTTTGCGCACGCCAGTACTGTTCATTGTACGCAGCATCTACGTAAATTCTTAAAACAGCAATGTCTATATTCACCACAGGTGAATTGAAAGGTGCAAAAAAATTCCGTGGTAATATACACGAAAACATATACAGGATACCTGTTTTTTGACTTTTGCGCACCCAGTACTGTTCATTGACGCGAGCATCTTACGAAAAACTTAAAACAGCAATTCTATATCACCACAGGGTGAATTGAAAAGGTCAAAAAAATACCGTCATTAAATCAAAACATAACAGTTACGTGTTTTTTGACTTTTGCGCACCCAGTACTGTTCATTGACAGCATCATCTACGTAGATCTTAAAACAGCGAATTCTATCATCACCACAGGGAATTGAAAGTGCAAAAAATACCGTGTGTATTATAACGAAAACATAACATAATGACGTTGTTGTTTTTGACTTGTTGCGCACGCCAGTACTGTTTTCATTGACCGCAGCATCTACTTAAACTTAAAACAGCAATTTCTATATTCACCACAGTGAATTGAAAGGTGCAAAAAATACCGTTTATTATATCAAAACCATAACAGTTACGTTTTTTTTTTGACTTGCAGTCACCCAGTACTGTTCATTGACGCAGCAATCTACGTAAATCGTTAAAACAGCAATTCTATATTCACCCACAGTAATTGAAAGGTGCAAAAAAATTATATACCGTGTATTATAACGAAAACAAATAACAGATAACTTGTTTTTTGACTTTTTGCGCGACAAAGCCAGTACTGTTCATTGACGCATGCATCCTACGTAAATCTTAAAACAGCAAATTCTATAGTCACCACAGGTGAATTGAAAGGTGCAAAAAATAACCGGTATTATAACGAAAATCATAACGCGATACGTGTTTTTTTGACTTTTGCGCACACCAGTAACTTTCATTGGACGCAGCATCTACGTATATCTTAAAACAGCAATTCTAATTCACCACATTGAATTGAAAGTGCAAAAAATACCGTGTATTATGACTCAAAACTATAACATTACGTGTTTTTTTGACTTTTGCGCACACCGTACTGTTCAACTGACGCAGCATCTACGTAAATCTTAAACAGCAATTCTATATTCACCCAGGTGAATTGAAAGGTGCAAAAAATACCGGGTATTATAACAATACATAACAGATACGTTGTTTTTTGACTTTTGCGCACCCAGGAACTTAGTTCATTGACGCAGCATCTACGTAAATCTAAAACAGCAATTCTATATTCACCACAGTGAATTGAGAAAGGTGCAAAAAATTACCGTTTATATATCAAAACATAACAGTATTACGACGAGTATTTTGACCTTTTGCGCAACCCAGTACTGTTCATGTGACCCAGCAATCTACGAAATCTTAAACAGCAATTTCTAGTAATACACCACAGGTGAATGAAAGGTGCAAAAAATCCGTGTATTATACTGAACACATAACAGATACGTGTTTTTTGACTTTGCGCACCCAGTACTGGTTCATTTGACGCAGCATCTACGTAAATCTTAAAAACAGCATTTCTGATATTAACCACAGGTGAATGAAAGGTGCAAAAATACCGTTTAGGTAGGTGATCAAAACATAACAGATACTTGGATTTTTGACTTTTGCGCACCCAGTACTGTTCATTGACGTCACGCATCTACATAAATCTTAAACAGCAATTCTATATTCACCACAGGGTAGGTGAATTGAAAGGTGCTAAAAATACAGTTTATTATATCAAAACAACAACATTACGGGTTTTTTGACTTTTGCCGCACCCAGTACTGTTCAGTTGACCGCAGCATCTACGTAAATCTTAAAACAGCATAGTTCTATATTCACCACGAGGTGAATTGAAAGGTGCAAAAATACCATTTATTATACCAAAACATAACAGATAACGTGTTTTTGGAATTTTTGTGCCCAGTCCAGATTTGTTGATAGACACATTGCAGTTAAATTTGAATCCATCAATTTTGTTTTGATTAGAGGGATTTGAAGATAGCTGTGATTTGCTTTCCTTTTAATAAGAGACTTTCCAAGAACTATTCCATACCATTCTCAAATTTTTTATATTTCTGGACTATGGGAGCGAAAATGCAGGTGGTAAGCTAGCAAAGAGGGGAGGGTAGCAACATGGAGGTAGACGGTAACGAGAAAAGTGCTCCTTCCAGTGCTGGCGACAACACGCATGCTCAGCTGATCGTCAGTTTCAGGACCGTCAGGCCTGTCATCGCTGGTCAGGCCCTGTGAATCTAAGTAAAGAACATCGTCGCCAATCTGTCCTTCAGTGGTTAATGCAACCTGCATCTAGCAGTCTTACCTCCTCGTGCCTCAGTCGGCCACAAATGTCGACATCAGCATCATCAGCATCCGTGCCAACATGAAGCTAGCCCCAAAGTCAACATGTCCGTGTACCCACCACTGTGGATTAATCCATTGTCTGAAGACCTCTTTGATGTACAAAATGCGGTTGGGGTCAGAAGGCATTAAAAGATCAAAGAGGATGATTTAGTCTTGCTCTGACGCCCTGTTACTGATGCCACCGAGGAGGTGAAGGAAGCCGGTCAATCGGCAAAAATCCCGTGCGGAGTCAGGCAAAACGCCTTGCAGTGCCCCTTGCTTTTTAGGCCCGCACTCAGGATGCAGAAAGTCAGGAAACGACAAAGTCACCTGTGTTGATGATGATGATGATGACGACATTGCGGATCCATCCTGGTCTTTTCCGCAAATTTGCTTTGCAGCGCCTTCATCAGATGACGAGGAGGAAGACGATAGGGTATGTCGAATACGGGTCCCAAGCCACAAAAAGGGAGAGGGGCGGTCGCAGAAGTCCCTGATATGAATCCGCCAGCCACGGGTCAGTATCGCAAACCCCGCTCCTTCCCTTAATCGCCGTCCAAAAGGTCCAGTACCCTCTCAAGCCTGGGCCTTCTTTTGAGCAAGCCTCTATTCACCCAGCGATGTTCATATGCCGCCTTTGCCGTAAACGCATAAGTAAGGCAAGAACCTTAAGTGGTTAACGCCACCACCAACATGTCTAGTCACATGCAGCGAATGGCATGAGTTGAATGGAGGGAACACTTGGCCAAAAAAGGCCCAGACCGACACCGGGCCTCCAACCACTGATCCAATACCATATCACCCACTGTTCTGTCTCCGCCTCCTCCCTCCTCCGGCCACCAACCAAGCGTTCCTCCGCTGCCCATGGGTCTACTCAGAGTCATGATTCAGTGATCAGCCTCCGGTTCAGCCTCCTCCGTCGCCCGAGTACCACCAGCACCACCAGAGAACCCATCCAACCAACCCCTTCTCCTTCCGCCAGTTTGACGACCTGCCACGCCGTAACAGCGGTCCAGTCTATCATCCAGAACCTTCTGTCTTCCAGGTTTGGGGAACAGAAGAAACACTTTTAACTCCCAAACCATCCCAAATCCAAAAGGCCCTGAATGTCGCATTGCCAGGCTTTGTGGCCTTGGAAAATGTTCCATTTCCGTCTGGTGGACACAGATGGTTCCGCCACAGTCATGGCCCACTATCACCTGCCCCCAATACATATCCGAGCAGGCAATTCGTTTGCCCAGAAAAGCTCGTCCTGCCCTTGGCCATCCACGTGTCATCTAAAATTTCAAGGGCGTTGTCGTGCATCTGTGTCCTGAAAAGTCCATCTCCACCACCGGACACATGGACTTCAGTAAGACACGGTCCCAAGGTCCGCTATATCTCAGTGACTAGCTCAACTGGTTGAGCTGGGTGGATTGTCTTCTGGGGGTGACGGTGGCTCTCAGGCTCGCGCAACCGCTCTTCAAAACTGCAGGATGGTTGCAGGGACTCTTTCCCGCCAAGGTCCTCTGGTGGCATACATTCCCGAGACACCAGGCCCGTGTTGAAATAATCTGCCATGAAGAACCGTCCACACAGCAGGTCAGGCGTGTGGACGGCTCTAAGCAACGAGACCCGGTAGCGCTGGCTGGCGTGACAAGAACCTTGGTAGCCAGGCGAAGGTGTGTGCGATACGTGGCGAAATCTGCAGGCCGCCCTTAAGATCGGTAGGGCTGGAGCACATCCCTTGGCCTGGCACATGTCATGAACCTTTGTTGTCCAGAAATTTCTAAATACACCCCGGGTCTGGACTGCCTGCTGAAGAAGGTGCTCGAGGTCCTGAGTATCTGCACATCCGCCGTTTCGCACCCTGCTTCATCCCGCTCTGCTGCGTTGCCAGGCGTCAGCTCGGCCATCCTCCCGTCAACCGTCTCATTGGTTGACGTGGCAACACGCTTGAATTCCAGACCTCCACATGCTCCAGCGATTGTGGCACGCAGCAGCAATGCCATTACGCAGTACGAAGTGACACATGGCCATGACTAGCAGCGGTACGGACCGTCGGGAGTCTGAACCACCGAGAGTGGAGGGGCCCTCAGGTGAAAAGCTCTGCACCATCCTTCCCAGTTGTTTGAAGAAGCCACCACAATGGTCAGTGCGGACAATGCCCTGTCAGCATGAGCATTGTGGTGATCTTAGTACTGGAACCATTGTTGGACACTCTGAATCAACAGCTCCCGCCAGCGACGGAGGAGCAGACGGACACAGATGCGGACACGAGAGCGCATTCTCTCTGTCAAATCCGACAAGCCCGACAGTTTCAAATTTCATCGTCTCATTAGGCAGTGGTTCGGGTCCAGAGCTAGTGCAGAGGGTGTCGCATCAGACCTCTCAGGTGCATCATCTCAGGCAAGCCAGGGCTGTGTTGAAGCTGTGCCGGAGGCAGCGAGGAGGAGGTAGAGTGAGGTATTTCCTAGACACCGATGTTACCGAGTCCTGCCTTGGAAAAGAGTGGCGCCGACTTTGAGGAGGAGGAGGAAGATGAGGAAGGATCAGTTTGCTAGTGCCCTCCTCGACCCAGCAGCTTAGGGAAATCAAGGCTCATCTCTCACTGAGTGCTTTGGATGCTAAAAACTTTCCTCCAACATGATCCTCGCATTTAAGGCCCTCAAAACGAACACCAGTTACAGGGTGGCCACCCTCCTGGATCCCCGGTACAAAAACAAAAATCAGCACTTTCCTTCCACCCACCCAAATAGAGATTAAAATGCAGGAAATGGAGACCTTGCTGATTGATCAAACTGGAGACAACTGTTTGCGTCCTGCTTCACGGGTTCCCCAAATGTACACTGGGAACAAGATAAAACATCACGACAGTGACCTACAAAAGCCAGAGAGGTGCCAAGTAGGCGTAGCGGCAGCAGCAGCAAAGGTGCAGAAGCCCTTAATGGGTGACCACTCTGGCAATCTTAGTTTACCACCCCCCCTCACAAACGCATGCAATGCTAGGGCACACATCCAACACACATAGATCAGCTTAAGATTCATGGTGCACCGACCTATCTGCGTCTCAACACCGATGTTTTTTTGCATGAGTTTCCGGACCCAATAGACTCTGGTATCCAAAATTGGAACGATGGCCCGAGCTGGCTCGTCAACGCCATAGAGGGGTTGTCCTGCCCAGCAGCCAGCCGTCATATCTGACGGTACCTTCAGCACAGCTGGAGGAGTCATTACAGGACACACGCATCACTCCGGCTTTCCACAGATAATGTGGATCGTTTGACATTTCATCAAGATGAATCTGGCATGGTAATTACTTTTCCTGATGATGTTGTGGCCCCAATTGCCGAGGTCACCGATTAGTTTGCCCGGTCTTACTTCACATTCCTTTTCAAACAGAAATGGACCTCTTGAATAACTTTTTTTAAAATGATCATTTCTTAACCTGCAATTTTTTATTTCTCTTTTCCCAACAGTTCATTTGATGATTTGAGCTGTGAGGAGACTGTAAAAAGACAGCAAGGTTTCAGTATGACAACACCGTATTCCATTTACTCACTTTATCTTTAAGAAGTTTTTCTTTTCGCCTTGTCAATGGTTTTGAGGTCATGATGCTGTGAGATACAGCAATAATCATGGTCCTTTGAATCAGAAATGGTGACTTCTAAGTGGCATTTTTCTCCTCACAATATTTAATAGAGGCTGAGAAGTCATATTTAATAATTTTTTGGGGTACATGTTTGCTCGGTGGAGATACAGCTATAATTATGTGTCCTTTAGGAATAGAAAATGTGGCTTCTAAGTGGCATTTCCTGCCCTCACAATTTTTAACAGTGGCTGAGAAGTCATTTTTATAAATTTTTGTTGGGTCATGCTTGCCTTTGAAAATGCAGCCATACTACAGATCCTATTATAAAAAAATGCTGTTTCTAACAGACATTAGTTCTTCACAATGAGCCCAAAGTGGCTCAAGGTCATAGTGCTTTGAATTTTTGGGGGCATTTTGCTTGACATGCATGCTATACTAACAGGTCCTATTCTAAAAAATTGTTGTTTCTAACAGACATTTGTATTCTTCACAATTGACCAAAAGTGGCTCAAGGGGTCTTGCTTTTGAATTTGTGGGGGCATTTGCTTGTGACATGCAGCTATACACAGGTCCATTCTACAAATGTTGTGTTCTAACAGACATTTGTTCTTCCACAATTGACCAAGTGGCTCAAGGGTCATGCTTTGGAATGATTGGGGGCATTTTGCTGGTGACATGCAGCTATACTACATGTCCTATTCTAAAAAAATGTTTGTTTTCTAAGCAGACATTTGTTCTGCACAATTGCGTCAAGAGTGGCTCAAGGGTGATGGTTCTGTCAGAAACAGAATAGGTAGGTACACTGTTAAAGGCACATATTGGCAAAATGACTATTTTTGCCAAGGATCTTAACATAGCTATCAATCCCTAGTAATTTGGAGACAAAACCCATTTAATACAATGAAAAAAGAGAAAACCAAAGACATGGTGGGATTCCATCGCTAATTTTAAAAATTGTGTTTTCTAGAATGTAAAGTACTAAAAAACTTTTCATGGACAAAATAGCTGTTAAAAAAATATCCCTGGATTGTACAAGGAGGTACAGGAAAAACTTGACCAGATGAGGTTATTCAGAGAACATTACATGGAGTATGGAGCAGCGAGACAGAGAACAAAGTGACACAGAGACCATTCCTCCAGCACGTTGAGTAAAAATGAGAAATAAGAAGCCAAGATAAAGGTCACCTGGGTGTAACAGGAAGCGTAACCACCAGTGATTTTTCCAAGTGAAGCTCAATTGGTCCACACTCATACGGAGGCGGCAAGCCTACCCAGGTATTTACTGTGTAGCAGAGGAACGCTGGAGTTCTCACACGTTGTCCGCTACCGCACTCTGCATCAGCACACATGTTTTGTGCTGCGCATCGTGATGTTTAACCTGACGTGTTAATAGATGACGGACCCAGCCTGGCCTTTCAACCGCACCCACTGTAAACTCCGGCCCCGTGGGTCATGCTGTGGCCCAGACAGGTATAGGAGTCAATGTCCAGTTAAAACTTAAAATGGTGGTTGAAAAACTCCTTTTTCCGGCACTTTTAAATTTGGGGGTCATGCAGGTTTGGGGCTCATGCTGGGGCCCAGACAGGTATAGTCAATGTCCAGTGAAACAAAATGGTGGTTGAAAGACTCCTTTTTCCGTCACTTTTTAAATGTGGGGGTCATGCAGGTTGGGGCTCATGCTGTGGCCCAGGCACAGGTATAGTCAATGTCCAATGAAACTAAAATGGTGGGTTTGAAAGAGCTCACTTTTCCGGCACTTTTTAAATGTGGGGGTCCATCGCAGGTTTGGGGCCATGCTGTGGCCCAGGACAGGTATAGTCAATGTCCCAGCTGAAACTAAAATGTGGTATTAAAGACTCCTTTTTCCCGGCACTTTTTAAGATTTGTGGGGTCATGCAGGTTTGGGGCTCGATGCTGCGTTCCAGGACAGGGATATTCAATGTCCAGTTTCAAGAACATGATTGGTTCAAATCATACTGCCTTCTGGCACTTTTTAATTTGTGGGTGATGCAGGTTTAAGGGTCAGCTGTGGTACAAGACGGGGATATAAATGGCTGGTTTTTTTCCTGTGACTTTTATAACCTAAGTGTGTTGCCTAAGATGTAGGACGAAATCCTTTTGACGTTGTGGTTTTAAAATTTCAGCTTCCCCCACCTTTTTTTGGGTGTAATAATGAAGGTTTTTGTTGCCTCCCCCATAGACTTTAAGGGGTAATCGCTCATAATCGAGCTCACTATCGAAAAACCTTATCGTAGGGGGCCGACATCGACTACGATCGATCTCGATAGCCAACGCAATCGCCAACACTAATGATGAAATGAGTAATAAGAGCCTTATCTACATTTGGTTCCCTAATACAAAATAGATAGATAGATATTTGTGATCTAATTTATATACGACAATCATGTAATCACAAAAAATAGGCAAACAAAAATCATGTGATGTACACTACCATTCAAAAGTTTGGGGTCACCAAGACAATCTTGTGTTTTCCCTGAAATCTCACACTTTTATTTATCAAATGAGTTGCAAAGTGAATAGAAATATAGTCCAGACACTGACAAGGTTAGAAATAATGATTTTTATTTGAAATAATAATTTTCTACTTCAGACTTTGCTTTCGTCAGAGAATGCTCCCGTTGCCGCAATTCCAGCATTGCAGACCTTTGGCATTCTAGCTGTTAATTTGCTGAGGTAATCTGGAGAAGTTTCCCCCCATGCTTCCAGAAGCCCCTCCCACAAGTTGGGTTGGCTTAATGGGCACTTTTTACGTACCATACGGTCAAGCTGCTCCCACAACAGTTCAATGGGGTTGAGATCTGGTGACTGCGCTGGCCACTCCATTACAGATAGAATACCAGCTGCCTGCTTCTGCACTAAATAGTTCTTGCATAATTTGGAGTCATGCTTTGGGTCATTGTCCTGTTGCAGGATGAAATTGGCTCCATTCAAGCGCTGTCCACAGGGTATATTTACTATTTTGCCATAGGCAAACTTAAACTCTATCAGTTCTCAATCTATAGAACACTAAAACGTAACTTTTATTATGTATAACACTTAACCTCTCTACACACTATTTAAAAACCTGATTTCTAACCTCTCAATTTATCACTTTCTAATTGTGAAGGAATAGCTCCTTTTCTATTATCAAGTCTGGTGGAACACCACCTATTAGCAGGGAAACCTCATATATACAGATATTTACTAACTCCAATAAGGGATCCCAAACATCCTACTGTACTTGGGCAGTCGTCCCTAATCTAATAGACATAAAACATATAAGGTTTCCTTGTGAGACCCTCTGCAGCGGGTGACACTGTGGGAAGTGGGGCGAAATCACTCTTGAATATGTCATCCCTGACCTCCCCAACATGTGTCACCAGCTAAACTGGCTTCATCAGGGGTTAGAGGACCGCAGCTTCTGTGCAAATCTGCAACAAAAAACACGGTCTAGCAATGTCAAAATGCCCTCAGATTTTGGACATCATTTTAACATATGCTGTGTGGGCTTAGCATTATTGTCCTGTGCTCTGATCGCTGACTGCTGTATTCACTGCCACATATGCTTCTTGCAATGGCTGCAGCACTCACAGGACTCTGTTTCTTTCTGTCACGCTGTCTATCTCACACCAACAGCTTTCTTTTACACACTAGACTCTCTCTAGAAACTTCTATACTTCTCCTCACCCGGCATGCACAGCACCGCTCTATCTGTTAACTCCCTCACTGCTGCACAACTAGCAATGCTGTATGCATGCACCTCTGGCACATTCCAACTACCAGACAGAGGTAATTACTTAACTCTTGAGGCTATATATCAGGGCCAGACTGGGAATAAAAAGCAGCCCTGGCACAAAGCCCCCAGCAGCCCAAATACAAAATCCGCTTACAAAATGTCCCTTGTTCTCGCACCTCGCCACTTTCTAAAATAAACTACACTATAAAGCTGCTTTCACACAGAGCATTTTTGGTGCTTTTTTTGATGTTTTTTTTTGGTACGTTTTTGTGCAGAAAGGCAGAGCAGTTAATGCTGTAAATTTCTGCACAAAAAAATGCATCAAAAAATGCACCAAAAACCGCTCCGTTTGATAGCTCCCTAAACACAAACAAGAAATAAAAAGTGGTGCAGAGAAACCCCTCATCACAGAGTCAGGTGTGCACTTGCTTTACAATCAGGGACAAGCCCACACTGACACTATACAACCACCAACATAACCTACAACATCGCCATGTAGAGACCACATAGGGTTAAGATCACCGGCAATCACAGATCCCCAGTAGTCAGGTCAACATAACATGAATACAGCACTGATTCAACACAGAAGTAAAATGACCCCTGACAGGGACTCACAGGAGACGTCATCTCTGATGGGAGTTGTTCCGTTTTCCTTTTCTTCTCCATCTGGCCCAAACCTCCCTGATGAGTTGTTCCTTTCTATTTTTTTCTCTGTCCGCTACAGCATGCAATGTCTTCTTCATCCACGTCACTACTCGTCCTTGTAGAATTTACCACAAATACATCTTAGACTCCTCTCCTTTCCAGCACTTTCCTATCAATTCCCAACTCTGTACAAACTCCCAATCCATAGAGCCCCAAATAGTAATAGTGCCCCTTTTGGTGCCCTACACAGTAATTATACCGCAAACAGCGTATGTTAGACACTAAAAATTAGAAATTAAAAAATTGCAGATAAGTGGCATGTAAATAGGTAGACTTCAATTAGGTAGGTAAACAACAGGGCCTTCCTCCATTAATTAGCCAGGAAGGTAGGGCTGCCCCCCAGTAACTAGCCAGGTAGCTAGGGCTGCCCCCAGTAATTATCCAGGTAGCTAGGGCTGCCCACAGTAATTAGCCAGGTAGATAGGGCTGCCCCCAGTAATTAGTCAGGTACCTAGGGCTACCCCCAATAATTAGCCAGGTAGCTAGGGCTGCCCCCAGTAATTAGCCAGGTAGATAGGGCTACCCCCAGTAATTAGCCAGGTAGATAGGACTGCCCCCAGTAATTAGCCAGGTAGGGCCAGTAATTAGCCAGGAAGGGCCAGTAATAAGCCATATACGCTAGTAATTAGCCATGTAGGGCCAATAATTAGTCAGGTAGGGCCAGTAATTAGCCAGGTAGGGCCAGTAATTAGCCAGGTAGGGTCAGTTATTAGCAGGCAGGGACAGTAATGAGCCAGGCAGACCCAGTACTGAGCAGGCATGGCCAGTAATTAGCAGACAGGGCCAGTAATTAGCAGGCAGGGCCAGTAATTAGCAGACAGGGCCAGTAATGAGCCAGGCAGGGCCAGTAATTAGCAGACAGGGCCAGTAATGAGCCAGGCAGGGCCAGTAATTAACAGGCAGGGCCAGTAATGAGCCAGGCAGGGCCAGTAATGAGCAGGCAGGGCCTGTAATGAGCAGGCGGGGCCAGTAATTAGCAGGCGGGGCCAGTAATGAGCAGGCAGGGCCAGTAATGAGCAGGCAGGGCCAGTAATTAGCAGGCGGGGCCCGTAATGAGCCAGGCAGGGCCAGTAATTAACAGGCAGGGCTAGTAAAGAGCCAGGCAGAGGGCCGTAATGAGGCAGCGCAGGCCTATAATGAGCAGGCGGGGCCAGTAATGAGCAGGCAGGGCCAGTAATTAGCAGGTGGGGCCAGTAATGAGCCAGGCAGGGCCAGTAATTAGCAGGCAGGGCCAGTATTTAGCTTAAAAAAAATAATAGTAATACTCAACTGCTGCCCTTCTTTCCCGCCAATTCTCTCCTCGGCCTGAGCTTGCAGCCTAGTGCGGGCTGCGGAACAGGCATGCGATGACATCAGCACATTGCGCGCCTGCTGCGCGGCCTCTCGGGGGCTGACCGGCCAGGATCAGAAGATCCTGACTTTTCTGCCTCGGCCACTGCCTGAACAGACCCAGCCATGCAGCCAACACCTATGGTGTTCAGCGTACAGGATAAATTATGTTATATTTTAATAGATCAGACTTTTTCGGTCACAGTGATACCAAATATGTGTAACTTTTTTATTTTATTTTTTTTATTTGTAAAATGACAAAAGGGGGGAAATTTTAATATTTTTGGATTTTTTACACTTTAAATCATTTTTTTTTTACTTTAACTTTGAGTCCCCTAGAGTACTTCACCACTATGGGGCGCATTCGTTTATACAGGCTAATGCATTGTAATACAAAGCACTAGGGTGTACAAAGATGGCGGTTTCAGTACTTCCTGCCTGGGGCAGGAAGCAGTAAAACAGAAAAATGACGCCGTTGGCAGCCTTCAAAAGGCTTCCAGCTGCCATGTTAACCGATCAGGAGTCCATAATTAGTCGCAGGCGCCCAGATGGAAATGAGGAACGAAGCGACGTCTGAGGGGTTAAACAGCGTGGGATTGCGGCAGCTCCATCCCACGCTGCAACCGCCGAATGTCAGCTGCAGTTAGCAGCTAACACCTGGCGGCTATGTAGCGGGATCGCGCTGGGATCCCGCCACACAGCCCTTTTCCGGCATTAGGACGTATTCATATGTCCAATGTCAGTAAGGGGTCAAGCCTTACTTTCAAGTCAGCTACTCACCCAATTTATGAGTGGGAGGATTAATAAGTCCATAGTAAGATGGGGCACCACTTTTACTGTTTCAGGCAAAGTGACTGCTCTAATACAGGCCTGCATACACATAGCAATAGTAGCAGTTTTAGTATTAACAAAGATGCCAGCCTCTACAAATTTTTTGCCTCCGACTTTACATTTAACATGAGTTTTGGGAAAAGCTAAAATACTCGAATTTATGTCTTTTCTAAGAAGTATGATTACTCTAGTAATACCCTTGACAAAGTCATAATGTCTAACATTGACATAACAGTCATGGTAGCAGGGTGTTACACAGCCTCCAGCAATCTCCTTTCTCAATGATTCCTCTACATGCTATTTTGACAGCACATTTGATTTCAAACTGTGCCAGGAAGAGAGAGATTTGAAGTTGTTAATTATTTAATCTGAACCAACCAACAATTTTGTTAAACAGGGTAAAACATAAGATCTCATGGTAAATAATTAAGGCTATTTTGTATATTCAATATATGTTTCAAACAGCTTTGGTACGAATAAAAACATAAGTATTAAAGGAAACATGGATTTTTTTTAATTATTTTGTCTCTGATAATACAAGACACAGCAAATCTTTGGGGCATATTCACAGCTCAATGCCTGGACTAGACTGAACCCAGCAGCAGGCTGCTTTAGCCTATATGCTACCTGGGAAAAACCAACAGGTGCAGCTAATTGCTGAAAAGCAGCTCACCCAATCCACTGCTATGGGAACAAATTAGATGATAAAACACTGCACATTAGTTTAAAACCTGTTCACACCAGCATGCAGAAAAGCCACAATATAATGCATGGGGAGAATGCACCAGGGCTGTGGAGTCGAGTCGTGGAGTCGGAGTTGTGCTATATTGCAGGAGTCGCAGTCGTCATAAAATGGATCGACTCCGACACCCAAAATATATAATAAGTTGGTCCTGTTAGTTTGATGCAAGAGCCAAGAGGAATTGGGTCCGGACCAGTGCTAATGCTCCCATATCTTCAGCCCCTCATCACATGAGAGTGAAATGTGATGACATGAGCAGGCAAAGACGGCCCCAGGGGAAAAGATTCTGCTCCACGGAAAACAGATTTCAGCAAAATATTCACCTGTTTTTTTTTTTTTTTTCAAAGAAGTAGAAGAGAATCCAACCATCTCATCAAAAACTAACTGTGGCTGAGGCAATTCCTTTAATACCCTGACCTTTGTTAGAGATGTTTGCCCCTGTGGTCGACCGCTTTTCTCCAACCCAAGTTAGTGTAGAAGGCCTTCTCTATCCAGGAAAATATTAGATCAGAATGTAAGGTTCATGTATGCAGGATCTTGATAGAGCGATACTATTTCTCAGAACAAATTCAGAGACTTCACAAATTTCCTGAGTTTTGCATATTTTACAAATTTTTTGTGTTCTAAAGATTATCCAATAAATATATTTTTATACACCTGACAAGCAAAATGGTAACAATAGTTTGAACTTGTGACTTTCAGCTCCATATCCTCTCCATCCACTACAGCTTGTACATGAGGCTTCTGTAATTTTCATATACAGTCATCCTTAACATATCTTATACAAAAAATTTGACTACAAGTTATTTAGCAACTGTATTAGATTCTGCAAGATTCTTTCCTGTAACTGCATTGGTTACTGTTTTGCTCATAAAAAACAAGTGTTAATTTTATTCATTGTTAGTATTTGGTAAATCCACCTTTTGGTTTTCAATACTGTCCTTAATCCTTCTGGGCTCTGAATCAAATACAGCGCACTCTTGACCAATATCTGATCCCAGGTCTCTCTACACCTTCCCCCATGTCGGTGCAGACTGGAGTTTGATACAATTACAAGCTTTGCTTCAACTCTAACCCACAATGTTCAAAAGATAAAACATTTTACCCTTTTGCTTGTAAGTGTCATGTTCTTCCTAAATAGCTTGATTATTGAATCATAATTGATAAACAGCCTGAAGTTACCATTTTATACTACAGTAAAGTTTTTTACTTAAACATGGCACCATGTATGAGGAGTCAGGGTCGGGAGTCGGCTTCGGCTTGCCGACTCTACAGCCCTGGATTGCACAAATGCAAAAATACCAATAAAACAACCACTCTCAATGCATGAGGGGGGTGGTTGCTGGTACTACAGTTGTATATAAATAAGGCGATACAGAAGGGTGCTAAAAGTACAAATACGTGTGATACACCATGCTGGATTACAACCTCTTAGTGACACCTATACTATTAGAAAACACACATACAGAAAAATGGGACAAATTTGCTGTGTTTTTTTTTGAGTAATGTACAATTTTTTTGATAATATAAGACCTTTTCACAGCATTTTAATTTATAGTATGCTGTTACAATTGTACATAATAAATAATTGCAAATAAGGCTTTCACAATAACAACAATCTGTAGTATTGTAAAAATTCAGTAGCAAAAAACTAGGAGAGCCTTTAGGGTAAGTTTGCATTCAAACATTCAGTTTTTAGATGCAGTTTTTGATGCCAAAACCGTGAACGGATTTAACAGTCTCTTCCCAATATGTGTCCTCCAATTATGATCCATTCCTGGTTTTGACTTCAAAAACTGCATCTAAAAAGCTAAACATTTGAATATAGCCTAAGGTAACAGTTGCAGATCAAAAAATCTACTGGCATGTAATTTAAATTTACAGGGGGTGAAGCTTCCAATTTTTATTCAAAACAGGTATTCATAGTGCAAAACTGAATATTTTCATCTTAATGGACTGCTGACAGTTTGTAACACCTAAGGCAATAAGCACAGGACGTATTTTTCCTTCCTTTAGTCCCAGAAAATGGCAAGGCAAGCAAATAAAAAAAAGTTTTATTTTTTATAAAAAAGAAAAACATAACAAAAACGAAACAAATTTTGTGATCAGTGGAATTGAACTGGCTTGCAAAATCAAGTCAAAGGGCCACATGTATGAAAACTGTCTAGGTCTAAAACTCACTTTTTTGCCCATAGCAACCAATCATAGCGCCCCTCCTCATTTTTCAGAGCACTATATCACTCAAAGGGGCGTTGTGATTTGTTGCTATGGGCAACAAAGTGAGTTTTAGACCTAGACAGTTTTCATACATGTGGCCCAAAATGTATTTGATACGACATTGTGAATTAAACACCCCTTAGAAATTAAAATTGCACATTTGAGTTTTTACCCCATTCCACCCATGTACAGTGTTATTTTTAGTTTTCTTATTATATGGTACATTAAGTAGTGGCAAAATATGCCCTTAAACAAGATCTTATATAACAGATAAAAAAATGTCATAGCTGCTGAGACAAAGTAAAGGGAACATCAAGATTTTATTGGGCGCTCTGGTTATCATTCTGAATGGGCCTAGAATTTGAAGGCAGGGATTATGTGAAAAAATAAGCAATATGCCTACCATAAAAACACTGAACATATTACCCTTAAAACATAGCTTTTTAGATTAAATAATCCAAAATACCCTACATGTACGAAAAAAAAATGGGAAACTGTGTATATTATACCAAAATCAAAGGAACATATTATGTATAAGAAATTCCCATTTATTTACCACACTTTAGAGTTCATTACTGCTTCGGACAAAATGTGTTTGAATAGCTTGGAGAAGAACAGTGACCGATACTGCCACCATTTGAAAATTAAAGGATAGAGAATTGGGATTGTATTCCCAAATAAATGGTGGTGAGGAACTGGGGATTTTATTGTTCCTGCTATGGTCCTATGATTCTGGTATGATATAAACAGTTTCCTTTTTTAAATACATGTAGGGTATTTTAGATTATTTAATAAAAGTTATATCTTAAGGGTAATATTTTCAGTGATATTATTTCTATTCTGTTGCCCTATTGTGTTGAAATTTTATCATCAGTGTATAATCTACCTACCATTCCTAATGTATTTGTGGAGGTGATTCTTAAAAGGTGTTCTATTGGGGGGGGGGGGTATTATTTTTATTTTTTTTTTTTATTTTTATTGTATATTTGGGGGTGGGGTTTATTTTATTTTTGTTTTTTTTTTTCTATAATAGTGATTCTTACAACACCACAAATGATCACTAATTGTCAAGATGGCGAAACGATTCAAAACGAAGTGGAATCGTTTGAATTTCAGAAAACTTACGGTATCTGAACGAAGTGCGAAGTTAGGGGTACTTTCCGGGTGAACGAAGTGTGCTTTTTTGATTGATAAAAAGGCTGCTGAGCAACATGGCGCTACATTGGGCAAAGCACTCTGGAGAAAGAATGGCATAGCCTGCATGACATCGTGCAGAGATGAAGCCAAACAGAGACCGGCGGGATTTTCTGTAGAGTCAACCCGCACTATATAAGTCCTAGCGCAACGCTGGGAGCTCATACCGCTCTCACAGTACTCGATCAGGGAAGGTGGCTGCCGAGGCTGATTGTTACTGAAGAACTGATTTTTATACAGCGATTTTTGTGGGTGTCCGTCAGCTTTGTCTCAGAGACTGTTCTCGCTAAGTTCTAATTTCTGATATTTTTTTTGGTGTAATTGGATTCTGAGTAGTCCAGTGCATAACATGTTAATAGCCTATCTGCTCACAAGCACAATTGAATATTCCAAGGGTGATCTAAAGCCTGTCCTGTTCTATTTCATTTAAAGAAACAGCGTTTTTTATAATACAAAAACCACTTTTCATTTTTGGCTGCTCAATGTTTTCGCGCAATATACAACCAGGTTCATTAGCGTTGTTTTTGTGCTGTGGTGACACAAAAATAGACCCGTCTTTTTCAACAGCCAAAAAATAAAATTTTCCTGTCGCATAATTCACAAGTCTAAGGTTACTTTTATAAAAAATTATTTTTTTTTTCTCTTGTTTTGTAGCGTAGAAAACACGCAATTGTAACACGCTACAAAGCTAGTAGTTTCCGGCTGCTCATTCTTTTGCGCATTTTACATCCAGGGGTTAATTAAGCGTTGTTTTTGTTCTGTGTTAACAAAAATAGACGTCTTTTTCACCGCAAAAAATACAAATTTCCTGTAGCATAATCACAAGCGTAAGGATAATTACAATTTTTTCTCTTGTTGTGGTAGCGTAGAAAACACCGCAATTGTAACACGCTCAAAAGCTAGTAGTTTTCCGGCTGCTCAGATCTTTTGCTCAATTTACATCCAGGGGTTAATTAAGCTATTGTTTTTGTGCGTTGTGACAAAAATAGACGTCTTTTTCATTCATCACCGCCAAAAAATAAAATATTTCCTGTAGCATAATTCACTAACGAAGGTTTAATTAACAATTTTTTCTCTTGTTTGTGTAAGCGTAGAAAACACGCAATTGTAACACACTACAAAGCTAGTAGTTTCAGGCAGCTCAATTCTTTTGCGCAATTTACATCCAGGGTTAATTAATCTTGTTTTGCTGCTGTTGTGACTCAAGAAATCCGTTATTTCAACCGCCAAAAAATACAATTTTTCCTGTAGACATAATTTACAAAGCGAAGGTTTCATTACAATTTTTTCTCTTGATGTGTAGCGTAGAAAACACGCAATTGTAACAACGCTACAAAGCAAGTAGTTTCCGGCTGCTCAATTCTTTTGCCAATATACATCCAGGGGAACTAACGTGTTTTTGCTGTTGTACTTAGTAAAAGAAACTTGTTTTTTCACCGCCACAAAAAGATATTCTGTAGCATAATTCATATCCGAAGGTTAAATAAGGCCTGATAGTGCTTTATAGTTCGTAAAATACACAGAGTTTTTAAACGCACATACGAGTCAATTTTTCCTGCCCATATTTTGGTGGAGCCAATTAATTTCCAAGGTATCCAAGCTTTCTTAGTGGGTTCATTTGGCGTCAAATACAGGTGTGTATTTATCATATACAGATATCCTCTCATCAAACAAGTGTCTGTACATTTTAGATCAAACAGTATGTCAGACAGAGAGGTGGGCAGGCCTCTTCACCTGCGAGTGCAGAGTCACAAACAATCCCTGTAGCAGGTCGCAGCACAGCAAGGGACGTCGCAGCAGGGTCACTCGTGAGCCACAAACTGGCCGCTAGTCATCCTAGCGGCCGTGTACTGACTAGCAACTCATGGTTCTTGATTTGGTTGACCTAGGTCATCACACTCTCCTCCCATGATGACATCTGACAACACCCAGCCAAGAGTCGGTGGGAACTCAGACACAACCCTTAGTTGGCATGTGCAACGGAAAGCGGGTCAGCGGCCCTTCCACCTGTCCTCAACCCGCCTCTGTCCCATCCGGTTCCCACACCAGAAATCTACTATGGGGTCTGGGCTCAGCGCCACTATATAGCGAGGATGAACAATTTGAGAGGGCAGTCAGCACTACTTGGCAGCGAAGAAATGGGCCAATATCCCACTGCTTCATGTCAGTAGCGGGCAAAGTAATAGATGGGGAGATGGCATGGGAGTCATGTTGTGAGGGCAGCCTCGCATACCAAGACCGGTGATGGGACAGCATGACGATGAAACACAAATAGATGATGATGTAGCCGACCGCACTTGGACCGGTGAGCAAGGGCTTCATCATCGTCAGGAGAAGAGGGCGTCAGCTTGCCGTCAGTCAGTCGGCTCAGCCAAGCAAGTGGGTCCGTTGTGGCCTGATTCAGCAGGATAGCTAGCAAGTGTGAAGGTCGGGAGCCAGCGGGGCACGGGGTAAAAACCCACTTCGCAGGTCAAGAAAGTAGCGCAACAGGGGCTCAGCGAGCAGCGCCCGGCAAGTAGCTCACTCAGTGCGGAGCATTGGCGGATAATCCGAAACTCGTGTGGGTAAGGTCGGTGTGGGCAGTTCTTGCTAAGACACCGTAGGACCGAATATGGGTAATATGTAGAATCTGTAAGCAGAAAGTGAACGTGCCAGGGAGCTAACGATGGCACCACGCCCTTCGTCAACACATGCAGCAGTCACCATCCGGTATGGCCAGGGATAAAACCGTGTCTCAGATGTGATGGTCCATCAGCCGCCGTAGCAAACAGCCAGCAGCAAGCGCCCAGTGGCACGCATGCCATGTCAGCCAGTCCAAGGCCTCCGCACCACCACGCAGAAGTGAGCTGTTTCTCTTTGACACATCTCCCCGGTCCAGATGCTCCGCTCCACAGCTATTCATGGCGGCCACAGTCCGTTCAGCAGGTCGATTGCAAAGAGACAACAGATATGATGCGTCCAACCATCCTAAGGGGGGGGGCAGCAGCTGAACCGTGCTCTGTCCAAGTTGTTGGTACTGCAGCTCCCCTCCCTTCCACAAATGGTGGAACTGCACCATTCAAGAAATGATGGCTTGTGCTGAGCCGAGATGGAAGGTTTCCAAGCCGTAATTTCTTTTCCATAAAGGCTGTAACCGAGCACTTCAAAAATATGTAGAACAGAAGGGTGGGCCAGTCCTTAACTTATCGGTTTGTTCCAAGGTGCACGGCAAGCGCGGCCGTCTGGTATTCTGTAACAACGGTCAGGGCCATACATGTCCTTTACTGGCCCGACTGGGTGAATGTGCTTCCGGCCAGGCACACGAACAACTTGGACAGGAGACGCAATTTCTCACCACGTTGGTCAAAACTGCTGTGCTCCTGCGCCAATGTCCGCCTCCTCCTCCATCCACCACCACCACCACTCAGCCTCCACAAGGTACTGCTCCATCATACCACATGTGTAGGCACAGCGGTGTCACGCAGTATCTACACCTGGCTTGCCTCGCGAACGAAGTCCTCACAGAGGGAGGACTGCTCCCGTCATGCAGCAAGAATCGATGAGAGGCCATTCTCGCCGCACCACTGCCAGATCGAGAACCAAGGTGACGGACAATGGAGGAACCTGGAGGTCCGCGCTGCACCAAGGAGGGATGGTCCCAAGCGCCCTGCATGCGCAGACCGTGTTCAATCTGGTTGTGAAAAGGTTCCTGAAAGTCTTCCCTGATCTTCAGCAGATTCTGAAAAGGGCCAGGAATCTGTGCAATCACTTTTATCCCATTCCTGTAGAAAAGCCAGAAACACCCTCTGTCAGTTGTAAGCGCAAAAACGCCTCCTCACACACTTCTGATATGCCTATGTTTTCCACCCTTGGAAGTTCCAGCCTGCCACATGTTATGGACTCGACCGTATGAACAGAGAAAGGCCATTAACGAGTTTTTGATTATCCAGGCAGAACTGAAGTACTCCCCTGTGTAACTTGATGTCACCAGTGCAGCTCATCGCGTGACCACCTGCCGTTTGTTGAGCGCCAATCGAGGAGCGACGTTATTTGACATCCGCCAGGACTGACGGGATAATAACGTCATCCACTGCTTCATGTCCTGGAACAGAATGCAGTAAATCTGTCTGGGGAGCAGGGACTGGAAGATGTGCGACTAACATCTTCGTGGCCCACATGATCCGGTGGGGACTGAAATGGAGAGAAGGAGGAGGAGGACATTGGAGCAGAAGCATTGTACCTGGGTGAAATGAAGTGGATTTTCTAACCCAGGTGACAAGAATGAGACAGAGCAGCTGGAGGAGTTGAAGGAGATGAGGAAACGAGGCAGATTGACCCCCAAGCACCGTGGCAGTTACAGTGAAATGGGGAGGAGGGAGCCCCTCAAGTCACATGTGCAGTATGGCCCGGCCGCAGCAGTCTTATTGCCTGCTAGGTGACAGCCGAATAGTCAGCATCCGGCAGAGGTGATGACTTCTGGCTCTCCACCCTATTGAGACCCTCGCTACCCGGTCCAAAATGGGAGCCTTTTTTCCCAGCTATTGAGGAGGGAGGAAAAACTCAAATACTAAAGGAATTCCTCCGTAATCAGTTGCTGCTGCCTAAGTACTGGCATCGTCCCTCCTCTGACTATGTCTGAGACCGGGGGGTTCCTCAGCGCACACGTACGACTGACCGCGGACTGCTGGGGGGAGAAGGTGGGGGTGTAGGAGCAGTACCAATTCTATCTCGCATAACCTAAGTCTGGAGTCACTGATAGCAGACTTATCCTTCACCCGCTATGAGGAGGGTATCGCCATGCAGCAGCATCAGCAGGACCGGAAGCAGTCCCTGAAGCACAGGTGTGGCCTAGCTTGAACATAAGCCCACTGCACCCCAGTTTAGAAGTCCGCTGTAATACTGGTCACCAAACTGGATGTGTTGGCCCGCCGCAACTTGCCGAGTTTGCAGATGGAGAAGCTGTCCTGCCCGGTCCATTAGTGTGGCATCAAGAGCGGGTGTTCATGCGGCGGGGCCATCGTTACCCCGCTTGTCAACGGGAAATGTGAACGACTGACCTTTGTCCTAGATGAAATCAGCATGGAATCGGCCAGGATTGTCACACACCAATGCCTTAGGCCGTCAACAAACATCAGCCATGACGCCTCACCCAAACTGTGAAAATGAGTCTGGTTCAAACTACCTGCCTCAGCCACTATTCTGCTGCCTGCCACCCGCCTGATCCACAGAAACATCTGCTGCAGTTTTCTCCATCCTGCCTACCACCAATCTTTACCAGGGACTGGTAATGCCACCCACCTCCACACTCTGTCATTGGTGGCCACGTCCCGAACCTCATGGCTGCACGCAGTGCTGCTTGCGTCACCCACTCCACAGTGTTCCATTGCCACTCGTCTGACCTCATGCTGGCTGCTGTGGCTGCGTGCCGTGACCAACACACTGTGTCATTGTGCCCTGTCTGACCTCATGCTGTTTCCTGTGGCTGCCTGCCGTGACCTCCACACAGTGTCATGTCCCACCTGTGGCTACTCCTATTTTTGCCACCTCCAAATGTCCATTGTGCCACTGTCTGACCTCATGCTGCTGCTGTAGGCTGCTGCAGTGACCTACACACTAGTGTCATGTCCCACTCTGTGCCTACTCCTGTTTTTGCCACCTCCAGAATGACATTGAGCCACTTCTACCTCATGCGTGCTGCTGTGGCTGCTGCCGTACCCTCCACAGCAGTGTCATTGTGCCACCTGTCTGAACCTCATGCAGCTGCAGTGGCTGCTTCCGCGTTGACTTCCACACTGTGTCATTGTGCCACTGTCTTCTCGTCTGACCTCATGCTGCTGCTTGTGGCAGCTGCCGTGACCAACACACTATGGTCATTGACCCACTCTAGGCCTACTCCTGTTTTTGCCACCTCCAGAATGTCATCTGTGCCACTGCCTGCACCTCATGCTGCTGCTGTGGCTTGCTGCCTGCGTGACCTACAAAGCTGTGTCATTGTGCCACTGTCGACCTTCATGCTGTTCCTGTGGCTGCTGCCCGGTGACCTACTCACTGTGTCATTGTCCCGATCTGTGGCACTACCCTTTTTTTGCCACCTCCAGAATGTCCCATTGTGGCGATGTGCCACTTCTTCTCATGCTGCTGCTGTGGCTGCTGCCTGTGACCTCCACACTGTTCATTGTGCCACTGGACTGACCTCAAGCTGCTGGCTGAGGCTTGCTGTCCCGTGACCTCCACACTGTGTCATTTTGTGCCACCTGTGACCTACATCTCTGTTTTTGTTTGCCACCTCCAGAATGTCATTGTGCCACTCTCTGACCTCATGCGCGTTGGCTGAGCGCCGTCAACTATCCACACTCTGTCACTAATGATGCCACACCTGAGCTCTCAGCTTGTTTTTTTCCAGCTTTCTCTGGCATTACTTTATCAGCAACATTCCCGCTTCCAGTTTGTTGGTCAGTTTTGCCCTCTTAAGTGCCCATGGAAATTTTATAAGTGAAGCGATTCTAAGAGCGGCCGCAAGTCATGTGCCGTGTCATACTAAGATAAAACACAACATTGATGGAATACCAAACCTAAGCTCCCTCAGCATATTAAGCATGGCACAAGTTCTACAGCACCTGCATTGCGGCATCTGTGCAGCCTGGAAATAGCTGTTTTTATAACGTGAATTCGTCGCCGAAGTAATTTCGTAACCAAAGTTATTTTTTGCCGAGAAATTCGGCGAGTGAACGAAACGAATTTCGGGAAATTCGCCCATCTCTAACTAATTGACATGTGATTTAAAATATTAGTTAAACACATTATATATATTTTTTGGTAAAATTACTTATACTATAATTTTATGTTTTTAGTTTATTTTAGAGCTATATTCCAATTACAGAGCAGAAATACATTTTAAGATAAAGCCGTAACCTTTAGATGTTTGTTCCTATTAATCTAAAAACACATCTTTACAGAGGAAAAGCAATTTTCAGCTCATGCTTTCATTTTCTGTGTCTCCTACTATTTTCTGTGGGTTTGCTGAAAATAGTGAGCCAAAGAGTGTTGAACTCCTTATTTTCACAGAGTCGCCCATACAAAGACAGCATTGATTTGTAATGATGAAATTAAACAAGTCTGGGCAGGATAGGAAATAAAGAAGCCAAGCAGTTTCTCCATTGAAGGGACTAAAATAATAGAAAGAAAAACTATATCTCGGGTAGTTTACCTCCAGCTATTTTTCTGCAAATGCCTTGCAAGAAATCATTAGTTTTTACCTGTCCTACATTCCTTGCTGTTTCTGACAAAATTGGACCCTGCCAATATAGATGCTGCATTAACCCTTAGGCATTTTTAGTACAGGACGACCATAATTGCACACTTCATTATGACACGATGTATTTCTACACGAGTGTGTACGATTTTTTTTTTCAAATACCGGTATATACTCGAGTATAAGCCGACCCTTAAGTATAAGGCCCGAGGTCACTACTATTGCCACAAAAACCGGGAAAAAGCTTATTGACTCAGTATAACTAGGGGGGGAAAATGAGGCGGCTACAGGTGAATTTTAAAAATAAAAACAATACCAATAAAAATTACATAAGGCAATATTAGGCAGTTTAATGGTCCCCCATAGGAGCAGATAAAGGCTGGTAAAAGCATTAATTCCTCCCCTATAGGCCGATAAAGGCAGCTTGTATGGGTCCCCATAGGCAAGGTTATAGGCCTGGTATACGGTGTTAAAGGCATGTATAAGGTCCCCCTAGGCAGGTTATAGGTAGGTATAGGTCATAATAGCAGGTATAGGTCCCCCCTAGAAGGCAGGCATAGGCAGGTAAGACGTTATAGGGAGGTATAGGCCCTCTAGCGGTAAGGGATTTAGGTCCTCTAGGAAAGGGGTATAGGAGGGTATGGCAGGTATGGTCCCCAGGTAGGCAAATGGAGGGAAGGGAGGAATAGTCCTATAGGGAGGGGTGTAGCAGGGTATCGGGAGTAAGGTCCTATAGTAGGCTGTAGCAGGGGATAGGGGGTATAGGTTTTATAGGGTAGGCTGTAGGGAGGGTAAAGGCAGTTTTAGGCCTATAGTTTGCTTTAGGCAGGGGGAAAAGGGTTTTTTTAAGGCCTTAGGTAGGCTTTAGGGGGGTATAGGCATTTTAAAACCTATATAGGGTGGGGCAGGGGTTTTAAAACAAAAAAAAAAACATTACCTGGTCGCCGCCTTTGCCGGAAACTCCGACGGCCCCCGGGCTCGGCCCGCCCCGGGGCCTGTGGCGCAGGGAGCGATCGCTCCTCCCGCAGTGGGGGAAAACCTTCTCCTGGTGCGCCCGGGGGATCGCATACAGAGGGGAGACGCTGACAGCGCCCGGGGCCCCTCGCACCCCAGAGGCTGCACTGTACTCGGCCTTCAGCTATATGCCCCCAGGGGGAGTCCATAAAAACTGAACGTCCCTGTTGGCCCCTCGGGGCCATCGCAGCGTCCGAGCCTTTACAGTACTCGGTAAACCGAGGGGGGATTTCCAGCACATTTTTTTGTATAACGGTAAAACCGAGTAATACTAAATATTTCCCCTATTCCCATTTCCCAAAATATCATTTTTCTGTCTAAAAGGTTTTAAAAAATTTTTTTTCTTTTTCTTTTTTTTAAAATCTAACTATACCCAAATAAACAAATACTAGCACTATAGTGGGGATCCTAATACTGCTCATAGGGGCAAAACTTAATATATTAATTTGAACCTGGGGGCTGAGTTTTAAAATTGTCTCTTTGGGCAACTCCACCCTTTGGGCCAAAAATGAGAACCAAACATAGGAGCTAGTTTTATTACCCCATAATTCCTTAATTTAAATTTTGGGTTTTTTAAACTTGACAATCTTTCTTCCCCTTGTGAATTTGATATTTCTCATAATGTTTTGGGAAGGGTGCAAGATGGGGTCATAAACTGAGCCCTCTATACACAACGGGTGCCCTGTTAAATTTTAGCACACCTGGGGCCTTCATCAGGGTGGGCAAGATCCCTCGATCAGGCTTTGACAGGGCCCCCATGGGGAAACCCCGGTGGGCCCGACATGGCGTCCCCGGGGGTTTTCTTTTTTTTATAAATCCTTTTGAGAAACAAAAAAGCAGAAAAAGTATAAGAAAAATGTACAGTAGCTTAGGGGGCCCCCAAGTCAAATTCACAGGCAGACCCCAAGAATCAACTCCCCCAGGTGGGGCCCCCAGAATAAATTCCCCCAGTGTCCCCCTTTTTGGCCCCCCATCCACACTGACTCTGATCCCCGGCATTTTAATACTTAGAAGCAACGACAACATCAGGCATACAACAGAAATGGGAGATGTCAAGTTTCCCTTCTGGGGGCCACCAGTTGCGTATCAAAACACGGGGCCTAAAAAAGACCACAGGGCCCGCTACTTACTGATCCCCATTACATCCAGTCAGGGGGCAAAAAAAAAAAAAAAACAAATCTGACACAGTCCCGTAACCAAAAAAAAAAAAAGTTAATGGCTCAGAAAATGGCATGCAAAAATAAATTTAAAATAAATAAGTTTTAAAAAAAAAAAATACTCAATTTACTCCTCGCTCTATAAGCCAAAAAGATACAAGCACGTTCCATAAGGCGTGGGGCAAGTGGATTGAGGAAAAAGGGCATCCTGAAAATAAAACTTGTTCTCCCCTTTTTCAGTTTCCAACACTCAAAGAGCATTGTACTTTATAATTCTTTATTTCAATTGTACTT